>NQII01005712.1:0-47517 GCA_002778355.1 Clitarchus hookeri | reverse complement strand
AAAAAAAAAAAAAAAAAAAAAAGGAATGTTAATTGGATCATGGTATCAAGATATAGTGTAGGGTTCTGCAAGTGGCCCGCTCAAAATAAGACACGACTTGAATCCAATCGAGCAATGCTGAATGATCTCAAGCATCGTTTCATGTCAGATCCGCTTAGCCAACAAACATCAACTTTTCACCATATTGCAAGACGAATGGAAAAAATTCGCACTTATCTACAAGACGTTACCTTAGGCCCAATCCTGAAGAACTAATAATGTAAGAACTCGTTAAACTTTTAGTTATAAGCAGCTGGCGCTTTATAATTAAAATAAATTTGAATGAGGTTATTTTTGACAATTTAAATAGCGCACTTTTATATGTCGTATTTTATTATTTTACTTAATGTATTAGCTGTATAAATGTTTTAAAACAAGTTCTGTACTTTTAGAAAATAATATTCCAACATGTAATTTACAGCATAATACAAATTTCACGATAAGTTTTTCATATAAATGACAGACTTTATATCGTCTTAACATATGTATTTAATATACTGATTGCGTATGTACTATGCGGTATAACTGGATAGTAGATCTTTATATAAAAAAAAGTGATAGAGCAGGGGATACTTTTTACGACATTAATTCTTAAGTAGTACAATTGTGAAACAAAATATAAACCTTAAATATTTATGGAGTTGAAGCTACCAAA
Organism: Clitarchus hookeri; assembly: GCA_002778355.1. Taxonomy (NCBI): domain Eukaryota; kingdom Metazoa; phylum Arthropoda; class Insecta; order Phasmatodea; family Phasmatidae; genus Clitarchus; species Clitarchus hookeri. The sequence continues at coordinate 46,823 of NQII01005712.1, read as the reverse complement.
ATAACAGACAATGTAATATCTTACACACTGAATTCAGAGGACATTTCAGGTACTTTAAAAAACCAAATTTATTTAAAATAAATAAAAAATTTCCATCACAAGGGGTAATTGTAGTTTTATATTTGTTGTTTATATTATTTTACATTGGTATCATATCATTAAACGTAATTTCTTGGGTTAAAATTGATATTGACTTATTTTCCTCATAAATATTCATCTTAACCACGGTTAGTTATTTTCGCATTAGCATGACCTCTGGTAAAAAGTTTCACGGGTCTGGTAAGTTACTTTAAACCATATATTTTACGTTTAACATGATCGACCTTATCTCTACAGTCATCACTGAACATGCTACACTCCCAGCGACAAGTGCAGCCAAGCCTTGGTAGACTTACAAACTGGCTCCCTATCGCCGACAGAAAAATGACCTCATCGTTCAAAGATAACCTGTTATATCTCCCAATGCATCCAAAAAATAACTTCAACATGTGTGGGAGTTAACACGCTGTTATATCTTGCTTCTCCTGTGCAGGGAAGGCGACGGAACGCTGTGATTAACATTTCCTCACCGTCATACCTCGCACATACTCATTGTGCAAAATTCACCTACTGTAGCTCAATATAGCGCCCAACAGCGATCAACAGCATTTACAATGTCGTAATTAAAACTGATTCAGGGATCGAAGCATCTACGATCCAATAGGCTTATGATATCGGTGTAGATGTGTGATATTAAATCTTTCTACAACTGAATCGTCGTCCATTGACTTTAATTCCACGTAGCTTTGGTGACTTAATTAACATACGAAATATAGCTCATGAAAATTGGTAACAATTTGATGGTGATGTAGTCTGCTTGACATCTAACGTAATGTGCGCTCACTAAGACGAGATCGCAAGGTTGTATGTTGATTTCTTTAACAACTCCCGTCGCCCTACTTCGTGCATCGGCTGCTCGATACAACCACTGTTTAACCAGACTTCGTATCCCCTGCAGCAACTGCTCACTTTCTGCCTCTCCGTCTTTGTAAACGTCACAGTCTATTTTATTCTTCTGGATGGGAAATAGGTAATCTTGACATCGCATCTAACATAATCTCATATGGTGTTAGGCCAGTGGAAGAGTACATTAAATTATTATGATGTTGTTCGATTGCAGAGAGGTGGTTTCGCCAGCTTTGCTGTTTATCTTGACATAGCATTCCAAACATGTGCCCTAATTCTCCCATGAAGCGCCCACGAGGATTTTATTGCGGGTGCCGTACTGATATGCAAGTAGGCTTGATTTACAATTTTCTTAAGCTTCTAGACTTTACTTCTGAAGAGAATTGAGTTCCCTTACCAGTTAGGATAACTCTTGGCTTACAGACTTCGCGTGAAAATAGCTTACACTTGTGAAGTGCCGCTGTGGCCCAGTCATGCACTATAGCATAAAGCATCACAATTATCGAAAATACGGCCAAGAACACTATAATGAAATTCGTGAGGGCAATGGAGACTGGTAGTGGCCGTAAATGTCAACTGTCACTAGGCATATTTGCTCTTCAGGTAATACATTTTGCCATTTTTACCGCAACTACAAGGTTATATACTTGAACTTCTGAGATAAATCACAAGTGCTTAATATTTCATGCCTGGTACGATGCATACAAGGCCAATAGAATTCACGTTGTAGCGCTTTACAAAACTTAGTTGCACCATAGTGACCATAAAACTGATATACAGTATTGATTACTTCAGATTGCAGAGCTGCAGGCAAAACAATTTTTCACTCATCCTCAAGCGGGTATGCTTATTTGTAGGAGCGTACTGGAAAACCGAGAACGGCCTGGGTAAGTAACTATAACAGGCGTCTGCGGGTGCAGCGAAAGCAATGAGTTTCCGAATTGTTATACAAACAGGATCGGTGTCTTGGAACTCCTTCACTCTGGACATGGCGATTTCAAGAATAGATTTGGTTTTCTGTTGTGCCGACAGTACACGCAGTTCATGAGGCTTAACCGGCTCAGGATGTTCCTGTTGCTGTACACTATGAAAGGGTTTACGTCTCAAGCTATTAGCTACTGCATTCTCTTGGCCCTTTATATTATGCATCTTCAGATTTATCTCCTGGCTAAGGAGGGCCAGCGATTCCTGCCTTGTGGAAATATAATGCTTGGTGATCTGTAAACAAATTAACTTCTTCCCCTAAAAGTATATCATGGAATTTCAGAAGAGACCGCATAATGGAAAGGGCTTATTTTTCTATAGTGGTAAAATTCTTCAGAAAGCGGCTAGCTGTAGCTATAGCCATAGCCAAAGTCTAGGCGCCGGGTGAAATGAGATACTGCATTGCATAAACCAAATGGTGACACTTGGAAGCAGTACTGTCTGTGGTTAACAAGAAAGGCAACGTACAGCTGAGCATCGGGATGTAATGGCAATTGCCAGTAGACATGGGTCATGTCTAAGGATGTGAGGAAATGGGATCCGGAAGACAGACGTTACTCATATTCTGCTGCTATCAGGTTCTTTCGGTCACGAACTGGTAAGTCGTTGAGGTATCAAGTTGCAAGACACAGACGCACTGTACCATCTTTCTTGCGAACGCAAATGATAGGGCTACAGTATGAACTGGATGGTATTATAATAATCCCCCATGCAAGCATGAGTTAAAAAATAATATTTTGCTTTGTTAGCATAAGCAGCCGGTTTCTTGAATGGTTTATGAAGAAAGGCTTATTTTTGTTAGACTTATCTTGACTCTACATTTATTAAAAATGCCAGGTTTGTCGCTGAAAATAGCATTATGTGACAGCAAAATGTTAACAAGCTGTTCATGCTGACTAACTTGTATAGTTTCACTATGTAATACAGCTTCGCTACATTTGCTTTCATTTAATTCCACGGTGGAATTTACATTAGCTTGCGAAATTGGGTTTTCTTTCTCGGTGCTATATTTACTCTGATAACGCGCAATAATATTTCCCGTTTTCTAACGATACGGTTATAAACAGTCAACATTTGAAATCTTTGTGGATTGAACTTAGACTCTTCAAAATTAAAATATAATGTAATTTTTACGAAAGAATTCAATTCCAGAATTAGAGGAATAATAAATCCATGTACTATTAGACATAAGGCGATTTTTCTTTCGCCGATGCCTTCGACTTCAAGCAGGTTAGTTGGTTTATTATTGGACTTGTCTGTGATGTGACACCAATTATTTTTTATTGAGGCACTGGTATAACAGGAATGTGTCTACCGGTGCGCTCCAAGGAAGAATACAACACTTCTGACACCCAGCTGTTCTCTGCGCCACTATCAAGCATTGCCGTTCATGGTACCCCATAAATTCCTACTTCAATTTATGGACACAAAAGATCTAAAAGATCACGTTCAATAGCGTATCTATTAGAGTGTAAATATTATCTGTCTCGCTCTCTCAGCTCAATGGTGTTAACTGTATGCTGCAATGCAGGTAGTACACTCTTGACACTACAGCCACGGTCTGTGCTCGAGGGCTGTTAACTCCGGCCTCATTGAGTCGAACGTATTATCCTGTAAACGCGGTGAACTGCCAGAAAGATGCCGAGACTTGTGAGACGTGTTTTCAGATTGTTCATAGGAGGCGCGCTAGGGCCCAGCTGCAAATATTCTCCCCTTCGAGCTCCATTGGAAAGGTTACGGCCGTGCTTATCCTCGCTGCGACGTTTGTGTTCACTTAGGTACTGGCTCTATTCTTCCTGCATATCTGAAGATGTCTTCCACCTTCGCTGCTTCTGCGGCGTCTTCTTTGTGGTGGGGACTGCGGAAATTCTACAAATCCCGGCTTACGGTTTTTCTCAGAATCACGTGATGCATTACTTTGAGCGCCGTTGCGTGACTCCTTACTCCTCCACTAGGGAAAGAAACCCATGTTGTCTCGTGCTCTGTCATTGTAGCGTCAGGTATGGGGTCATGTTCATGGATATGTCTGTTCTGCAGAAGCCTACACCCTATATGTTGGTATATGGAATGGTTTATGAATATCTGTAAGGAACATTGTCTAGGACGTAACTTCAGTAGTATTGCCTCGAGTGAGTACTTCGAGACGCACATATTGTAAAGTGTCCTCTCTGAATTGTTTCAAGGAGGTAGTGGTGCGACATACCTAGTGCACTTGGTAACGGTGAGTAACAAGGTTAAGCACAATTAATATGAATTCCTCATCTGATACAGGCGAAGCCATGTGACAGGTACGCTCATAAAGCATTGCCATGTAGCTAACTCTCAAAAGAATTATGCGAACTCGAGAAAACCATCTCAATCAGGACTCGAAAACGCAAATCTCCGCGAATTTTTCGCCTCTAAAATTTTTTACTTTAAACTTGGCAAAATTCTTAATACGAACTTATATAGTCGCGTTCCATCTCCCAACAATGATATGCGATGTCTTTTAAAGCAATATCTACATATTGCAAACGCTCGTTTGTTGGAACTTTACAGTCTTCGAAAGTCTTATACAACTTACTATAAACCAGGATTTTTTTCCTTTCCTTGCCCCTAAACGTAGGCAATTCGTCCATACGAATACGAACATAAGTTGGTATTGGAACGTACTCCATGGCTGAACTATGCGTAATCATCGCAGTACTGTAAGTGTTCATTCCGTACTCTGTGCACTCTAACTTGAGAGCGGTAATAGTTTGCTCAAGCTAAAGAAAATGACTATCTAGCACTTTATTGAAGTTTCGCTTACCTTCGATTACACTGGAGTCCGTGACATGATATATTTGCAGCTATCCGACACGATCGCTTAGTTCTGCTATTTGAGATCAGTTTTGCTCACATATCAGGGCACACTGTTTGTTCTCCTGAGTAATTTTGCATGACACGACTTCTGTTTGAACAATCACCGCTTCCATCACTTGATGCACAGACTCAGCTTTAAAACCAGCAAGTTGTTGACTGAAATCGGCTCTAACTGATTGCAACTCGTTATGCATCGTGGTTTTTATTTCGGCCTGCATTGTGGCTTTTATTGCCCTTATTCGGCTTGCAAAACAGATTTCTTTTGCATTATGGTTTGTATGGCCTTAATTTCGGTTTACATAACGGCTTATGTGACAATAATTTCGGATTGCGGAATCGATTGGTTTCCTCGCATTGCAGTTTGCGTGGCCTTAATTTCAGATTTCATGGCAGCTTGTGTGGCCATGATTTTGGCTCGAATGGCGTTTTAAGTACATTCCTATGCTTCCTGAACTCTCCTAATCATTGACTGAATGACGAGCATTGGGCCACTATGTAGCAGTTGTTGCGCAACTTTCGCTACAGCCAACGAATTAGTTGCTGAAGTGGTGTGAGGTTGAATCTGCGAACTATCATGAGGCGTAATACCTTCAACGGTTTGCATACTCTTTACTTCATCATACTCAATTCTAGTAACTTTTAAGTCTACCGCTGTAAGTAACAAGCCGGTACCATCACTTGGACGATATGGGCTCTTATTTCGCCCGTATTACCAAAGTTGCTCATTTCATCCATTCTTTACTAAGCAAAAACACAAAAGCAAAGATAAAATTAGTACAATTTGCCAGTATCAGTTCTCCTGTCTTGATTAAATCCGTACCTTTCCTCCGAGGAGTTTCTATCTCTTAGCAGCACGTACGGGTGACACTGTAATATTTTTATTTATTTTTCATATTATTTAAAATTGGTATCATAGCATTTAACATAATTTCTAGTTTTTAAATTTATTTTGCTCATTGTTCCAAATAAGTATTAATTTAACCACAGCTAATTAAACTCGCATCATCAGGACTTCAAAATATTACTGGTCTGGTAAATTACTACAAACTATAATTTCTACATTTTCTATTGATATAAATGATAGTTGAATATAACTCAGACAGAGATTGCAATTTATATACAAAAAAGGCTACTCACTGATNCTATTGATATAAATGATAGTTGAATATAACTCAGACAGAGATTGCAATTTATATACAAAAAAGGCTACTCACTGATGTAATTTAGAAAATATTGTCCTATTCCTTGAAATAATTGTGTGCAAACGAAATTAATATACTCTATTATTTCTATAATATTTACTGCCACTTCATTTTAATCAAACAACGAACTTTAATTTTATAATAGAACTAATTCTACAATAATTATAGAACATGCTACACTCCCAACAACGAGTGCAGTCTATCATTTGTCGGCTTACAATCTGGTTCCCTATCTCCGATATACAAATTACCTCATAGTTCTACGTTAACTTGTAACGTTTCCTAAGGCAGCAAAGCAGTAACCCCAACATGCCTGGGAGTAAACAAGCCGCTACAGTATAAAACTTCATAAATAATACCAACATTTGGAAAATACCGGACTTCAATACAAGTTTTTTTTTTTTGGTCGTTTTCCGTAAAACTATCTGCATACCGAATGTGGTGCGGGACAGTCGAGAAGGTACATAGACACAGTCGAATCACATTATTATGACCACCAGCTAGTATCCAGAGTAACCGCCCTTCGCAGCACGGACAGCAGCTAGACGAGCTGACAGTGACAGTCAGGTGCTGATAGGTCTCCACGGGTATCTGGAGCCATGCTGTCTGCAGTGCGTCCCACAACTGTTGAAGGTTGCGTGGCGGAGGAGACGTAGAGTGAACACGACGATGGAGGTGGTCGCACTGATATTCAATTGGATTGAGTTCGGGGTCGTTTGGGGGCCGAAAAAAATTTTTGAAGTCTTGATCGGGCTCTTCCAGCCCCGTGCGTACACTTCTAGCCGCGCGGCAAGGCGCATTATCGTGCTGGAAGATCCCATCCTCCCGAGGACAATTATCACGTACGGGTGGACGTAATCGCCGATGACGGATTCATAATCAAATCGATTAATAGTCCCTTCCGCATGGATGATGTGACCTAGAGAATACCAAGAGAACATTCACCGGACCACATCACTGCCCCCCCTCCTTGTGTTCGTCCAGCAATGGATGCAGGGTGTTGGTTCTCGGAAGTTTCTCGCCGGAAATGCTGACGTCTATCCGTTTTATGCAACTGAAACCGTGACAGTCGCCATACTTCAGAGCAAATTCCATTTGTGTTCGTCGATTGACGTGTGTTGGCATGTGTTCGTCTGCTACGGAGCCTCATCCGCTGTGAGGTTCGCTGAACTGTTGCGGTAGAGACGTGTCGGTATGCCATCTGGTTCATTTGGACGGTGAGCTGTTCCGCTGTAGCCTGTCGGTTGGCCTTCACGCGCCGTCCTATTCAACGTTCACCTCGGACATCAAAGGCGCGTGGAGCTCCACATTTTCCACGACGATTATTTCCCGTGGTTCTATTCACCTACTCACGATAAACCTTACTAAAGAGGCACGTGAACAGTTCACAAACGTCGCTGTTTCCAAGATGCTGCCCCCATTGCCCGAGCGCCGATGATCATCCCCTTTTGCAACTCAGTTAAATCGCATCCCTTACTCATGACTGCAGGAAGCGTACTGTGTACTGCCAGCCTGTCGGTGGCATCACATACCCGCTGGACCAGCCCACGTCACGGCCACGCGTCAAGTGCTTCGGGCTGCAGATGGCTCTTCTAGGAGGTGGTCATCATGATGTGATGTGTATATGGTAATGCAAATGAACATTTTTAACGATTGTATGTTTTGACATTTTACAATAAGGCAAATATCGATCTCATTATTCAGTGCACAAAATAAGTACTACGAACAATCCTAGTGTATCTGGTTTATTGACGTAAAATTATTATCCGTTATATTATTAAAATACGTGGAATAAAAACTAAAACAAACCTAAGTTGCTTCAGAGATATCGATTTGGTTTAAAATCGGATAAAATAATCGTATGATATTACTTTCCACCCAAAAATTTAAGCATCCAGTAAATACAAACATATCATTGTCAAAATTATGTATGTAAGGAATCGAGTTCATTGAAATTCGATGGTTTCAAAAATGTTGTAAGGGAGCATACACAAACCTATGCATACCAGTGGAAAAGAACCTTTACGTACGATGATGATGTGTTTTTATATATAAATTCCCATCTGCTGTAACTTGGTGTTTATTTTCATTTCATTTTTGCATTTCGCGAAGTTCCTGTTGTTGAAGCCCCAAAGCTACGTCAGTGGTAATATTTATGTTTAATAAATTTGGAGGAAAAATAGAAATACACTTTTTGCCGAAAATATTAAAATTACATATTTTTGATTATTCTTTAAAATAATTGTTGGCTAACCTTTACTCAAAAGGAAAGATTACTTCATAAAGTTGTTATCAAGTAAGAGCTAAACGCTTTCTCATTGGTGAGACATCACTCGCAGAAATGAGTCAACTTAATGCAGATTTATATTAAGATATCAGTAAGAAATGATATGCACTGCTGAACAATAAAAGTAGAGGAAACAGAAAAATACTTCGGATTGTGGTTATTTTTTAAGTTTAAAGGCAATGGTATGTTGAAACTGAATTCGGATTTCAATTGGATCTCCATTGCCTACAATGACTACACTTTCCGTAGTCATTGTAGGCAATGGATAGCCTTTCAAAAACCGAATGCAATTCGAATTATCTTGAAACTTCATAGAAGTTGTGATACAGGTGAGCAATACACATCATCACAAAACCAGAGAAACAGGACTATTTATTACATATGACTCTGTGGTACGCCTACCAATCATCTGAAACTCCGCGTTGAACCGCATCGCACTGTGATACGCGCTACAAAATTGTCTGGCGCAAAAGTAAGTGGTGTTAACTAGTAGGACATATGGATTTTCCCCGAGGAAAATTTTTGTGGAAAATGGGAGGATATGGTATAAATATGTATGGTTAACGAGATGGTTCGGCAGAGGTAGAATGGGGGCCAACCCTGTGTGCAACACAGGACACAGTGTAACAGTGTGAGATTTGTGGTTGCAGAGATTAGTCTAANAATGGGGGCCAACCCTGTGTGCAACACAGGACACAGTGTAACAGTGTGAGATTTGTGGTTGCAGAGATTAGTCTAAACCAGGGAGTAGTATCCTTGTGAGGAGGAAAATGATACTGTTTCTTTAATTAACCCATGTCCAATACTCATTATAGCTCTTTGCTATGGTAATGGGAATCAATACTGGAAAATAAAGAGTCCACGGGGTAAATATTTCCCATATTTCTTCCATAGATCATAAAATTAAAGATCAGTCAAAATAATTAATAATTATCTTACAACAATTGCATTAATCTTTAACATTGCATTTAATTGCAATGTAAATTGAAAATCAAATATTCTGACTTCGTAAAATCTCATTACACATAATAATTACTTCGCTCTCATGTGTAATTAACATAAACGTTTCATAATTTAAGTCACATACACACGTCTCACGCGTGACAATTCATTAGCATACACGAATAACTTAGAAATGTAATTGTCATACAATTAGCGATTATTAAAATGATTCAACTATTACAACATACAAGAAATGTTGACAATTTTGAGGTAAATGTTCTCTCAATCAAGGTTTATCTTATATTAATGCTCATAGAAGCAGTTTCCTTGAAACCGTGCAATTGAAGTTCATCTGCCATGGTACAGAGCTCATAGAACTTAAAAAGTAATCAGATAAATCGTCTGTGTACTTGTACGCTGCTGGTCTTCCTCTCACTACTGGCGCGATGATGTCGCTGTCATACAGTCTCTTTATTTCAAGACAGTCTTCAAATCTTACGCCTTCTCTATCCCTCACAGTGGTGTGCAAGGCGCAGCATACTTTCAATATACTTGCGACCACTTGTGCATCACAAACCATCGCCTTGGGAAAACTGCGCTATTTTCTGCTGAGTATACCAAAGCACACTCCACGCACCTTCGAGCGCTGCAATGGCGATAGTCGTAGACTCTTGAACGAACAGTAGGGTTATTACCATTGTAAGTGCGCATCAAGTGTGATGTGACCCCCAAGGCTGCGTCAGAAATTAATACATATGCTAAGGGGTTGTGTCAACACTCATTCGCTCTGGAGGCGGTAAATTCAAATAACATTCTTCCAATTTTTTTCCAAAGCTTGTATGGCTGAACAGTTTGATCCGATTTTCCATCATAAGCTCCAACGTCAATGTAAAATGAACTTGTATTCACTGTCTGCTACTGCCATTAAAACAATAGAAAAGTAATTATTATAATTGTATAACATTGAACCAGAGTGTGATGGATTCATTTTTCTCACGTGCTTGCCGTCAATTGCACCTAGGCAGTGAGGAAAACTGGCATTTGCCATAAAGCCAGTCGCAATCTCTCTCCAAGTAAATACATCATTCTGTGATACAAACACTTCTTTGTGTAATGCTACCCATAAGAAAAGCACATTTATTTTACAATAATGCTTGCTAATGTTACACCAACCCGAAATGTATAATGTAGGTCAGCGTATGTACATCCTGATGCCAACAATCTGAAACATATTTATTCATTCTACAGCATTATCCGAAACAAACAAAAATGAAAAGCAAATAATAAAAACTTATTTCATAACAGAGATTTAAATAAATTAAATAATTACATTTTTGTTGTTGTTTTTAAGCTCAAATGAAGAAGCAATAGGGACTCATTCGTAATAAATCACAGAATCACACGGAAGAAGAAGTCTGGCGACGCAGCCAAAATTATAAACAAATACATGTATGTATGTCAGTTGGATTTTATAACTACAATACCAAACCACGAGACAGAAGATTCCTTCGCGAGCGACTCGGCAGTGGAAGAAAGTACTGCTGATGGCATTCTACAAGTTTCCCCCCATTTTCAACAGTATATAAATGTATCAAATAAACCATCTACTAGTTCACTAATTAGAAGAAGAAAGAATAAATTGGAAAGTAAATCAGAAAATTATGTACATGCGATATCAAAACGAACTCAAGAGACCGTTTTACAGCATGAACATAATTTCAATTTCTTCTTATAATTTATGCCAAGTATTAAAAAGTTTAGTGATATTGATAAATTTTAATCTCGCAGTGACGTAATGCAAGTGTTGTTGAAACATACCACACAATCACAACCTCAATACGGAGTCCTCCCAACACCCAACACCCAAACTAACATTGATCACATGAATTCCCGCAATATCCCTTCAGGATGTTTGGCCTTGGCCCTAAACCAAACTATCTGGATTTCCAAAATATTTACTCCCCGATGCAACGTCACCTGTCAATCTACCCAACTTTATGAGATCATAATATCAGCAACAACCAGCCCAAACACACACCCAGGCTACTGCCAGTAATCAACAATATTATCTACAACTATTGCCCCAAACTCACATCCAGGCTACTGCCATTAACTGCCAAGAAAAACTACACAAGACGTCAGTGCTCACTGAAACAGCGACTTCGTTCAATAATACGCATTCTGAAAACAGCACACTTTCTACCNTACGCATTCTGAAAACAGCACACTTTCTACCGACCAACGCAGCTATTGTTCACCCTCACCAACGGATACTGTGACGAGTAATAATTCAAATAATTCCAGTTCCTTGTTATCACTCTAATGACTGTTCCCATTACGTGAACTGTCAATGATTAACTAGTAATCAAATCGTGTTATTACTATATTGCATTGAATTGAATTTTATGGGTTTATTGGTGGCCATTTTAAGTTATCCATGATATTGGAGGTTACTTTGGTTTGTTCGTTAATGTGCATTTTATTTTCATATGTACTATTTACCACTTTCTGTGTGACCACACGCGTTTTGCAATTCTTCAAATTGAAATGTTTGCCTCGTTGTTGCCTGATCATGTTACTGCAGCGTCAATGATAGCATTACAAATGATATGAACTAGCAGACCGAAGTTTTATTTTTGTTACTATTTTTTTTTAACTAAAATGATCACTTGTGCAATGGTTCATGGTCAAAATTGAATTAAGATCATTGTTATAACTTTAAAGCGTGGATATTAATTTGTACCTATATAAAACCTTACATTTACTGTAACAAACATAATATAATGATAATGATGTAATGTTATAGAATTCTTCAAAACTATTCTAACAGTATTACAACTAATGACAATATGTAAATTCCATGTATACATGATAATTCTTTATACTTTATACCGTAGTATACCTTTCCATCCAAAACGTTGTTTAGAATTTGACTACATATTTAAATTATTTCTTCGTAATATATATTATTTTCTAAAATGCTTTGTTGACCTAATTGTATTAAATAATGTATTTAACTACAAAGAAGAATCTGAAAGGATTTTAAATGTGGAACAAGTCATAGCAAACAACAACATGTGAATTAGGCTAACTATGTTAGTAACACTACCAAGGGCCACTCTCTCGAAATTACAAGCGTAGAATTTACATTTATTTCTAATTAGAAATACATAAACATTATCTTAGCTACAATTTCAGTTAAACGAAAAACATTTGACTTATAAATTACAGCGAAAAGAATTTATAAGATTTTATGAGTAAAATTAACTTTTCCTGAGGGTTATTGCTAACAATTTCTCATAGACTAAGGCTAATCTACTAATCAAGCTGGGATCCTTTTTCACAGTAGGTCTAACCTTGCTCGATAGCTCATCAAATGATGTCTGAGACATGCAAAAATAATTAAAAATTATTTTACTGAAAAGTTAATAAAATAAGATTTAAAATGTGTGAAAGTTCTAAGAACTTTATGTTTTGAAAACCTTTTTCCCTACGAACTTGAAGTTCTAGAGGAAGTGATTTAGATGTAGCCAAATGTTTGAAAATTAATATGGATTGCGGCAGTAAACAAAGCTGTAATTGCTTGATATAGTCTATCTTATTTTTCCTCCTCATCATGTAATAACATGTATAATTTGTTAAATTAAATTATGTGACAATACGGTAAATTGAAAAACGATTAATTTTTATACTCTAATGTATTTAACGTTAGTTACAGATGCTTAAAATAGTGTAGGCTAAGAAAGTAGGACTTGAAAGATTACTTAAGTTAGAAAATAGTGTTTAAGCTATGCTACTTATATTTCAAACACATTTCGAGGAACCACATTGGAGTAATAATGTTGGTTGGTTTATTTGAATAAATTTTAATATAAATATTTAAATATACTAGACGTTAATTTACGTCAAAAAGATTAATTTAATGTATTTTTTAATTAAGTTTTTTGTTGCTGACTTAGCACTGAACGAAGTGTACAACAACTCGACACCTGACAAACGTAAATAACCTTTAATATATTACAATGAATCGCGGTAGAGAAGCAAGGCAAGGCAAGCGGGAAAATTACTGATGTATGCAGCACTCCACGCAGTTTAGCTTCATCAGTGAAACTACGAAGAAAGCGGAATAAATCCTCAGCCACGAGTGAGTTCTACTTCGCCGAGAGGCCGAGAACACTCTTTAATCACGGCATATGGAACGAAGACTAAATGCTGTGAACTGAGACGTTCGGTACACACCTGATGAAACAGTTGCATTTGTTTTAAATTGTAACCTGTCTAAGAAATGGCACACATTACTTAGAAACTGTGCCATCACATCTTAAGTCTATAGGTGTGTAGTATAGTGTGTAAAAACCTTCGAAAGAAGAAAACGTACTCTATAATATTAACGCTGTAAAGTGCATTTGCCAGATCTCTTGATACATACAGCGAACTGGATACTTCATGTTGTAATCAAGACTTAATTTATTGTACTAGAATATTGCCAACTAGTAGTAAACTATAGGTTTGACGGTAGCACTGGACGATCACGTTATAGGCTGTTCACCTTTAAGTGAGCACTTTTGAAGCCCGAGTTACTCGTTTCCTATGAGCCATTTTTTTTTTATCCTTCTGCCTCATTATTAAGTTTATATTTCAATGTGAATAATAAGAACATTATATATATTTTGTTGGACTCGAAAGTTGGCATCTAAGGCTACAGTAAAACATATTTATAGACTACTATTACAAATAATAGGACATAAAATAGTTCTCACTTTACTATGAATAGCCTATACATGCAAAAGTGATAGTTGTGTACCAACGAGAGCGACTGTGATGAAACCATTTTTCTCATTTCACTTGTTTCCCTCTCACTAGTTTCTGTCACATGGGGGAAGTATTGTGAAGCTCAACTCGTTATTGTCGTCCTCTTTGTATTAGTTTGGTCCAAAAACTTTACCTCTTCCCTGAAACTAAGAAATTATCCTGAAGTAGCAGATTAATAATCTGGATCCTTTATAGTCTGAAAACTGAAAGTAATTTACCAACCAAGATCAGAATGGATGATGGAAAGGCGACAATCCACTGGTGGGTTCTACATAGTGCAGTTGCTATTTCCGTGGTATACAAATATCCCAAACGAATGAACTTACTGCTGCCAACCCAGTGAATCGCTCAGAACTACAGTACGGTATATCTGTGCTTCGTGAAACAATATGCTTCCAATAATGCGTTCTTATTTGATACAGAATCGGTTCCAGCGGATAATTCTATGGAGCGTAGAAGATAAAGGGACATTACTAAGCAAAGTTCGATGAAAAAATAAAGTCATGCAATTAAACTGTGATTGTATGTGGATGTACCAAACCAAGCGTGCAGGTTGAGCAACACCGGAACGGCTGCCAAGCATTTTTTCCAAAAATATTTCACTGCCAATTTTGGGTAAATATTGATTTTCACTGTGTTGTTACTTCTTGGGTCTCTGTAGCAGATGTAACCAAGTAATTTAATAAAGTTATCTTCTTGCCTTAACGGTCACCGCCTCTATCGAGTGTAGGAATTATCATGCCACAGCCGTCACTACGCGATTGTCTGAATAACAAATACATAGGCTGATGAGTAGCAAGTCAACGTTATAAAACGTTGACAATCATTACTCGTTCCATTGCAGTCTCGTCTAAACTTTGATAAGCGCGATGCGTGTGGAACTGTGGTCGTGTGAGTTTTGTGTCACTGTTGTTACCAGTTTTGCCAGCTCTCGCCATTCTGATTGGACATACAATTAAGTAAAATTACGCAAAAACGCACACACACTATACAAATATTATAAGCTAGAGAGCAGTAAAACTTATTTCGGTAACAATGAATACGAGGTTACAGAAGTTCCGTAACTGTACATAAAAGGCTAAAAAATGTTGTGTTTTTATAAATGCGAAATCCCGAACAAATTTAACAAGTTAGGAATAAATTTGTGTTACAAATACCTCGGATTATTTTAGGAAAAGTTACAAAATTATTATTTCTAAGTGATGTATAAAGCACGCACAAAGGCCTCATGCCTTTATAAGTCCTTCTAATAATCAAATAAGTACGTATGTATGAATATATCACAAAAGGTGTACCATATCACTAAGGAACCAAACACATTCGTTTATGTCCCTCCATGGTCTCTGCATAGCTCAATGCGCAGAAAATTTATGCTGTTCATGTTAATCAACATTCTTGAAGCCACTTCCAAGAATGTTGATAATATCAAAAACATTGATTGCTGTCCATTAAGCTATGAATATATCATGTTCGAAGGTTGATAACTTCTCCACCTCGCTCGGTGGTTGTCGTTTTAAACTTGTCACGCTCTTGTTCCTACGAGAGTCGAGACATTNGATAACTTCTCCACCTCGCTCGGTGGTTGTCGTTTTAAACTTGTCACGCTCTTGTTCCTACGAGAGTCGAGACATTCTGTTTTCAGCATATAGCGTATATAACCTGAAAGTGCTGTTTATCAAGTACGAATTTTTTTCCGTCATACAATCACGCCATACTAATTAATACAAATTTTAATTTTTAATTCAAAAAGTAAATTAGATATTAAATAAGTATTTATATGGATATTACTTTAATATATCTTAATTGATGGTGGTATTATATTTTTCAGGTTACAGTATTTGTGTTGAATTAGTCGTATTTTGAGTTCAGCTGTTAAAAGTTAAATGTAAGAAAAAATTGTGATTTTCGAGCAAACAATATATATAAAAAAAATTATATTAAGACTTTATGTTGCATATGTGTACATCACTGAACGCTAAATTTTGTTGAGTTTTGGGAAATATTTAATGTGGAGCGACGTAGTCGGAGATTACTGTAGCGGGAAAGAAGATCATTTATTAACGAATTAATCTGTACTTATGTAGTGTGTATGGGAGATATAACTGTGCTAGTTGCACGACACAGCGACCCTGGGGAGTAAACTTGCGCACGTCATCAGAGCAGCTGCAATTACGACTGCCGCGCGCACTCCTGTGCCAAGGACGCCGGTACTAGTTCCTTCCCTCGCCGCCTACAGAGCTGCCCGCCTCGCCTTGTCACATTCCTCCTCAACTGGAATGAACTTACAACCGAGGCTTTTAGTACACACACCACCTCAATCAAGATTGAAGCAGTTTTGCANTCCTCAACTGGAATGAACTTACAACCGAGGCTTTTAGTACACACACCACCTCAATCAAGATTGAAGCAGTTTTGCATGCTATGTTTATTTTCATGATTGAGGGATTTGTTCACGAGAAAATATGATATTAATTCTTAGGAATCTACATTCATATAATTCACCTGTATTTATACAGATGGACTACAGAATTATTGTTAGGTTTTTTTTTTTTTAAAGAAAGTTGAATTTTACTTAGTGTTAATCTTTTCAGATTTGTGCATATTACAAAACTCAACGTCTCGGTGAATTAAATGTTAAAAACACATATTAGTATTTCTCTTTTATAGACAGATATATCATACCGCTGGGTTTTTTTAGGTCTCTTTATTGTACACAATTATTGACAACATTATATTGTTCCATATTTAACGGTTTAGACAGCGTATTGCAAGAGAGCGCTCTGGCGGCAAACTATTTTCCGACTTGATTCGCTATTATCGTTTGTAATTTTTTTGAGATATTTTCTTGCGATAAAAAGAACTTAATATCGCCTTTCAGCCCACCAACTATTTCTGTGCAAAAAATTACGTCGATCTGTTGCACTGTTGCGATATTGTATTGTTATTCCGTTTGTGTACTTTTTCATTTTCCAATAAGAATTTCTCCGAGGGAATGAGATATTTTCACGGGATAAAAAGTGGCCTATGTCACTTCCCGCCCTTCCAACTATCTTTGTACAAAAAATCACGTCGATCTGTTGCTCCGTTGCGAAATGAAAGAAAGACAAACAAATTCACTTTCGCATTTATATTATTAGTTAGGATTTCTTTATATACCTTTATTTATATATAATATATGAAATACAGGATAGGTCTGAGCAACGCAGGTTAACTCCACCAAGTTGTTTCTTGCGAAAATATAAGACGATTACTTATGTAGCACAGTTTCCTTCAGTGATTACTATAGGATGTTCTCGTTAAAGTGAGCACTTTTGAGGCCCTAGTTACTATTTTCTTTTCGGCAATTTTTTATCTTTTAACCACATTTTAAAAATAAATATTGTCATGTAGGTAATCAACACAGTATGCATATTTCATCAAATTTGGAAGTTTACGTCTACGGCTAAAACAAAATATATTTATTGACTATTATTCACAATGAGAGGTCATTCAAAAGTGCTCACTTTACCATGAACAGCTTACGCTATAATAAAAATAGAGTTTTAAAATGCTTTCAGTTAAATATAACAGAAAGTATTTCCTATGAAATATGACAAATCAGCGAATAGTGATTTATGTAAAGGAGATAACACTTACGAAAACGTGGTTGTTAAAATGCCCTCCTTCATTTAAGCAAAAGGTGTTGCTATCCTTTGTTTGCAGGAAACCTTGTTATACTGACCAGTAAACCATTTAAGTATAATTTTGAAACAGCACATCAATGTTAACATAAAAACTGGTCTTATGGGTACACTCTCAGGTGAACTGATTTTGAGAAATTCATATTTGTAAAGATCAATACAGAATGTGAGTGGCCTGACATCGCACTTGTGACTGAACGATACGCGAGTAAAAAACGAACATCGCTCGTTGCACCTTAAATGTGCACGGAATCGTGTGTTAGGTGTGAGTCTGGGTGATTCGCATTAACGAATGACGATGGTACGTAGACGTACTGTGTAGCACCAAGTATGCCCACAAGGGACACACTTGTATATAAGTGGTACTGTGACAGCGAAATTAACATACGACCGATACTATTGGACTTAACGAATTTGTTGGAACATTAAAAACTCCTACATTTACAAAAGTAATGCCACATATCATACTGTAGAGAGGAACTTCTCAAAGGCCCTGTCATTGGCATCAAGGCAGGAACTGAGTGTTGCCTGCTTGGCAGACCACTCACCGTCTGTTTAGAACTTTCCATGCGGTATTCTCGTAAACGTTTCACTTAAGTGTGCTCCGACAAGACTATGGTTTCTATTAAATAAGACGTGCTGATTCATGATTTATCTTAACAAATGGTTTACTGCCCAGTATAACAAAGTTTTAAGCAAACATAGAATAGCAACCCCAATATAGGTAATAAAGTTGTATGACTTTACCACCCACGTTTCCAGAGGTGTCAGATTAACCTTACACAAACTATTAATCATTTTGCTATATTTCATAGCAAATACCTTCTGATATTTTCAACTGAAAGCATTTCAAAAGTAAATTTTTTCTGACTCATTGCTCTCTTAAAAATCACTTAAGAGATAAGTGCTACATAAATGTTTGTATGATATTTTCGCTAGGAATAACCAGCGGATTTGTTCCAAAACGCCATGTGGTTCAAAATTTTTTTCAAAAAGAAATTAATCTAGAACAATAAGAGCCAAACTAAATTATTCTAAATACAGAGTTTTTTAAGAAAACAAATGTTCTTGAATATCCACTCAAATGCTTGAAAAATTTATATTACCCGTAGAAGCAATTTTTTTGTAAGACAGATTGATAAAATTGGAAAGGTTAAAAAAGTTCGTTAAAAATACTAAACCAATAAGTTTTTGAAATACTTGTTCAACCATATAAGAAAAATAATTTTTGTCGCAACAAATTTTATATAAAATATTTTTTTATCGTCTAAAATTACATAAATATATAATTTTTTATTTACAAACAACCTGGAAATCAAATTTTTTTTATTATTTAGTGAACATATAGGTACTAAATATCTCCTCTTCAATTAAAATTTAAATTAGAAATGTGTATAGTAAGATTTGCCTGTATAACAGAATTTGGGTGATTTAAATAATAAATAGCTTACAAATAAAAGGATGAAGTTTAAATTTAGATAATATATTAATTCTGTAATTGGAATGTTTTACAGGCACGTCTGCTTTAGCTGCTATATTGAAATTGAATTTCGACTTTAATCTTTATTAATATATCTATCAAGAAGGCTATTTTGTAGTTATATATTCATTGTGTAACCTAATATACAATTTTTTGCAGCATATTAATTGTCATAACATACATTAAAATAAATTCTTTCAGAATTATTTATTTTAATACCCGACTGTTCAATTGTATGTTTTTTGTTAAATATTTAATTACTCTTATGATATGTTTATGACTATATTTATTAGCTATTGCAAATATACAAATATACAACGTATTTAATTTTTTCATATATGTTCGAATGGCAAACAAATTCGTAAATGTTGCATAAGTCGCTATATTGACTTTAAAATTGACTAAAAAGTGGGTTAAGCTCTAACCCAGGTCCTCCAGAATGCGAGTTACGAGGTTTACTATTTCGCCACCTCACTCCGAGGTTGTCGATGTCACTCTTTTGTTACTATGATTGTAAAAAATATCTGTTTTCAGAATTTAGTAAATTATTATATTAATAATAACTTTTAAAATTAATCCTTTCAAATTAGTGAATGAATAGAGTTATTATAGTTTTTATTCTCAAGTATTGATTATTTTTAATTCATCGTAATTTGAGTTCAGCTGCTGTTAGGAGCTAAATGAAAGAAACATTTTGTCACTGCACCTTTGAATGTGAAGTAGGATTATATTCCCAATTACATGGTTTTATTATCGTTTAAATCAGGAAATGTAATCTTTTTAAAGACATGAGAGTTAACATGTAAGCGTTTTTCACATCTTAAAAATGCTTTTAGCATTTAAAAAAACTTCATATTTTTAAACTGTCCTAAATATTCTAAAAAATTTAAATTTTTTGAAAATCCCTGGATTTTCTTAACAATAATTTATTAAACATTTATTATACTAAAAAACAAATTTCCTTATTTAACACAACTCGCATAGCTTAATGTTTCATAGTACATGTCTGCACCTACAAAAGCATTGCAAATGCATGATACAATACAGCATCATCTTGTCGGAAAATTCGTTAAGAATTTTGAATCATAATTTAACATTTGCTATGTTATTATAAACACGTTTGATTTCTTCGAAACCTGTAAGTTTTTTTCGTCTTTCACTTGAAAAAATATCGCAGAGTTATGTATTTTTTCGCGTAAATCTACAGCAAATAAATTAAAGAATTATTTTCGCGTTATTAATTATTTAAAACCTTTGGTTGCGTTATAAAAAATTATTACTTCATTCTATAAAATCCTTAGTAGTTCACCAGAATAGTATTATTAATTAATACATATATTCATTAAATTAATTTAACAATCTTTTCGTACTATTTTCTTCATAAATTAAAAAACCAACACCAAATAAAATAAGCTAGAGACTGATTCAACGATAAATTAATTTCCGTTTTACCACAGACATTTTTTTAAATATTGATTAACAAATCAAATCTTATTTGGAAAAGAACCTACATTGCAATTTTTTCAGTAAGCACCATCATATGTTTAATTAATTGAATAAAATAGTACCATTCNGGAAAAGAACCTACATTGCAATTTTTTCAGTAAGCACCATCATATGTTTAATTAATTGAATAAAATAGTACCATTCGTAACTAATTTTTTTATAAAATTTCACCGAAAATACTTAAGTGTGGATGTCAGTTTTTTATAAATTTATATTATAAATGTAAAAAATTATTCCTATATAAAAATTAAATATTTATTAACAACAATTTCTATAATTAACTTATATATTAAAACTGTAAATGTTATATGTAAGCAAGCAATATTATAAAAATTATTTTATCAATCGAAATAAATTTAAAGGATATTTATGTATATTTATATACATTAATACATTTCGGTTGAAACTATAAAATTATAAAAAATTACCCTAAAGTTAATAAAATATTCATTATTTAAAAGTACCACTTGTTAAGAAAAATTGCATACATCATAATTGCCCNGGAAAAGAACCTACATTGCAATTTTTTCAGTAAGCACCATCATATGTTTAATTAATTGAATAAAATAGTACCATTCATAACTATTTTTTTATAAAATTTCACCGAAAATACTTAAGTGTGGATGTCAGTTTTTTATAAATTTATATTATAAATGTAAAAAATTATTCCTATATAAAAATTATATATTTATTAATAACAATTTCTATAATTAACTTATAAATTAAAACTCTAAATGTTATATGTAAGCCAGCAATATTATAAAAATTATTTTATCAATCGAAATAAATTGAAAGGATATTTATGTATATTTATATACATTAATACATTTCGGTTGACACTATAAAATATTAAAAAATCACCCTAAAGTTAATAAAATATTCATTATTTAAAAGTACCACTTGTTAAGAAAAATTGCATACATCATAATTGCCCAATTTAACAAATCGTTTCTAAGCTGATATCACTGACAGTTTAAGTTTCGTGGTTCAATAAGTTATGAACCTATTAAATGGAAAATAGTAAGTTACACAATTGTACTGTTCCGGAAATTATAAGTGAAAATGTCATTTTAATTGCTTTGGATGGTGCTCATATTACAATTGGTTTACAAGTTAAAGATATAGGACGGGTTTTTATTTTTATATATTTTAATATAAAAGGATTTCTAAAATAATAAATTAAAAAGTTGCTAAAAAATAAAATAATAAAAATATATATATTTATTATTTTATAAAATCTACGACAGTCTGATATTTAACATTTTGTGTGGAATATTATAGAATATATAATAAATATTTTAGTATAAATAAAAAAAATTACATTTAAGAGACAGTCTTCTATCAATATTTTTACAACATTTATCAATCCTTAACTAATATTTATTTATGATAAATATTATAACTTAAAAGACATGATTATAGCATTTTTCGAAAATTATAATATTTAACCAAAAACAATGGGCCTTTACTAAAAATATACTTACATTAAATAATATTGTTTTAAATTATAGAAAAAAAATTAATTATAAAATTTTGCTATACAAAAACATGTTTCATTTACAACATATCATTGACAGTATTTATTTTGCTTTCAAATTACTTTGTTAAAAAAATTTAGTTTTTTTTCATATATTATATTCTAGGAATTTTATTCAGTTTTTCTTAATATTTCAGTATTACCTTAAAAACTGAAAATTTTCAACTTTAAATAATCTTATGTATGTTTAAAAACTTAAAGATTTAATTCGGTATATAGTTTTTTTTATTAAGGATATTAAAAATATTTATTTATCTCTCTTATTTAAACTATATTTATTATGTTCTTTTGAATTATATCTGTAACTCAGATCCATTAATAATTTTATTTTTCATCGTACAAATATATGGTCTATACCAGGAATGAAAGTTTATTTAATTATAAAAAACATATTAAAATAAATAAAAAATGGACCTATTTACTAATGATTTATACAATTTTATATTTCATTAGATATTAAATAATTTAGTTTAAATTGAATAATTATTGTCATTCGGTCTAATTTTTTCTCACCAAAATTCAATATTTCATAAAAATTATTATATTATTTTTACAGTATTAACACGTCACAGTCGGCTCTCCGCTCTGTATGTGTTCTACAGGATGATGGAGCGCTAGATCGCTTGGTCAACCTTATTGCGTAGCGAACTGACACTTACTCAGGGGTGAAATCAGGCGGCTAATAAACACTTCGACTTCGGTTTCGGTTACCTAAAACAGTTATTTATTTCATCATTACATAACTCATTATATAGGTATGGTACACTGCACTCTTGGGTTCCGCTTCCTGCCCTTCCCTTACTCGTTGGAGGCATACAGGTCAGAGTTTTAGTTTATGAACGTCGGGGAAAAGTGGTCGGATTTGGAGTCGCGGTTACTTAACTGAGCTGCTAATGTGTGCTGGTTCTCCGCGGCTTCACGACTCTCGGCGACTTCGGCGTCCGTCCCGCGATGTCTGGCGTGGCCCCGCGTCTCTTGAGTCCTCGGGATCGACTCCCTCGTCCGTTGAGTCCCCCGGAATGACTGACTTCTCTACTACCCTGCTGGACTATATCTCGAGGAGTTCCCTACGTCATTGGCGACCCCAACTTACATCAAACTTTGGCGTGCGTCGATCAGGTGAAGTAAGCCTCGCGCGCTGACGAGAGCCTCTCTCTGTCACCTGGCATGTGCGTCATTGGAAGGAACTATTCGGGTGAAGTCGGTATGAGCATTTGACGCACGTTCTGGCAGATTGAGAAAGCGTCACTCTGTTCTTTCTCTGGACGCGTCATGCGTCAGTATAACAGATTAAATATTTTTCATTCAACATAACATAATTTTTTTATTCATTATTTTCGTTTAATTTATAAACAGTACGTTAATTATTAATTTAGTTTGCCAGTTGGATTGATGATATTTTAGTATTAAATTTTTTCCAATGTTTTAAATATTTTATACTTTTGATGAAAATTATTTTGGGTTTGGGTAATGTAAGAGATAATATAATAATTTTCCAAAATGTTAACAATACTAACGGCATTTAACCAGCACTTATTAAATTTTCAGTGTTGTAGAGGCAGATATTTTTATTCAAATACTTCAACTATTTGGATGATAAAATTCATTTTCCAATAAATATCCTACTATTAGACAAATTTCATATTTAACATTTAATTGTACAATGTTTAAGATTACTTGAATATATTTCAATTATTTATAATTATCATAACGCAAATATTATAAATTTGCATAAAAATATTAATTGTTTCAATAAGAATAAATAACAAATCCTAAAATACTTGTATCCTCTAATTATTTAAAAATGTATAGTTTGCTTCCATTTATGATACAAAATTTATATAAAGGCCTCAGAAATATTTTTGGAATCGTTTATCATAAGCATGTAATTGACGTGTGACGTCTTTTGGGAATAGGAGCATCGCTGACAAACTTTGCAAGCGCATCCCAGTTGACAGGTGCCACTAGGCAGGTGGTGGGCCGCAGTGACATGTGTCCCGCGGCTAGGCCTGCCCTAACACCATCCCACCCCCGTACGCCTCTAGCCCGCCCTGAGATCTGTGGAGCGCAGAGGTTTCACGCGATATCACCAAATAATCATGT
The DNA here is from genome assembly GCA_002778355.1 of Clitarchus hookeri. Lineage (NCBI taxonomy): Eukaryota > Metazoa > Arthropoda > Insecta > Phasmatodea > Phasmatidae > Clitarchus > Clitarchus hookeri. Next base: position 22,501 of record NQII01005712.1, on the reverse strand, counting down.
GTATTTCGCCTAAACTCAAATTATACACACCACGGAAGGAATATCTGACGAGCTGGATATTGGTGCCGAGAACACCCCCCTTCTCCCCTTGGCTAACCATTGGACAATGTGGAAATGCACCGAAGAAGTAGCTGACGAGAGTAAACTAGGGGCAAGAGGCTACCTTCCCCGCCCCTCCACCCCCCCAAACCTTCAGAAACCAGGACAGGGTTTTGAAAGGCATTGTTCTGCGTTCTACCACCCCACCCTCTCACCCCCAGCCCCCACAAGGTGACATGTGCCAACAATTAAGGATGGACACTGGCGAGCATAAAAAGCCCTTTTCGAGAGTAGTGGATATCCCAGTTGACTATCACCGCGCCGAGGGAAGAGTTGCGTCAAGGAATCGCCAGAAGATGTGAGCACGAGTCCGAACCACAGTCCAGGGAGACGGCAGCACCTGCGGGCCTTCTTCCAAGGCCTACCACTTCGCCGGAGCTCATTCCCAGATGACAGCCTACCAACACTCAACGCGGAGTTAAGTATAAAAATCGTCGCCCAGAGAAGCCCCACTCAACCACGAAGTCGCCCAGTGAATACGAGTAGTCAAATTAGGTACCACACCTCGGAAGTGCTGATGTATGTAGTTCTTGTGTAAACTCCAGACAATATATTCGTCCTTAAAAAAGAAACAGCCACCGACTAAATTATTGCAAACCCCTTAACCTTCAGGCTTCATATAGTCGGTGCCTGGGGGCATTAACAACGACACTATAAGCTACTCTGTCTTCCACAGTGGCAGTATAGCGTCATAATAAAACAAAATTAACATTTTGGATTTTAAAGTATTGCCTACAACTAAACTCCCGAAGCTAAATTTTACCAAGATTTATCCAAATCTTAAACATCTATGCAATTTTTTAGGAAATAATATAAAACATCTCAAATTTCTTACAAAAAATTATTTTGCTAAGATTCTTGTGGAAATCTTTTTGATATGCTTTTTTGATCTAAATTTTTTTTGAATGTATGAACCTTAGCATAAACATCTTATTTAATTATGGAAAAGAGTGTTTAATATTTTTTTATTGGTATTTTGTTAAATGCATCATTAGTTTAACTGACGTGTGTGTATATATATATAAACACATAAGATTTTAATTATTTGTTTGCTTAAGTAAAATAATACAAAATTTCTTCATAGTTTTTACTCAATCCAAATTTTTCTAATACTATGTTACTCCTTATCAAAAACACGATCGTTTCCTGAAAAACTGTGCAATCAAATGGGTACATTGTAAAAAAAATTTTATTTTTTATTAAAAATGTTTACGAACATAGTTTTATATTCTCTAAATTATTTACTTTTTAAATGTTAGCATTTTATGTAATTATAAAATAATAATTACCTGAATTTTTTATAGTTGGCATTGTTTCAGTTTGTGAATAGGTTACACCAATTCCTACCTTTATTTTTTCAATTAAGTAACTGTTCTTGAGCTTCGAGTCGTAAAATCATTTAACATTACATAGGTATTGTACTGTACATTAAACGTTTCGGAAAGTAGTGTTTTAATTTTTTAATCGCCACCTTAAAATATTAATTTTTTTTTTCTTGATCTATCTTCAACATGTTTTTTTTTTCGTTTGTATTATTTTAATATAATGGACATCAAACACAAGTAACTATAAATAATTTTGTTTCCAAATATAAATGATATCAGATTTGAAAATCTTAAATTCTAATACAATGCGATACATATAAATTTTTAACGAGGAAATATGTAAATAATTTATATTTTAGTGGGTAAAATATTATTTTAAACATTATATTGGTAAACATTAACACATACCGATCGTAAATTTTTAGTTTATTATTATCGCCTTTTAATTTGGAATATTTAACACATTTAGAATTTCTCAAAACCAGTCATTAAAATTAGTTATTCGATGCAGATGTGTATCAGCAAGAAAGAAAATGAACTTAAGTGAACAAAATTATTTTTGAGAAGTATTTTTTATATTATTACACTTATTAGTTGGGTTATATTTTAGCAAATTGGTAGAACATTACCTTTCATTTCAAAATATCTAACTTTTATTTCCAAATAGCATTAATATCCATTCCACATTTCTATTATTTATAATACTTGTAGTAATATAATGTTGAATTTGTATTATTTTCATAATTTTCAATTTTCTGCCATGTTGTTTATCTAGTTCCGGCGTTTGATTTTGCAATAGAAAATTTCCAAGAATTTTATGTACCAAAGTTTCAAGATATATTTATTTAATTATTACTATTTATTTATAAGGATTCTGTTCTGAGAAAACTATATCTAAATATTTAAAATAATCATTATTTTCAATTTAAAAATCTCGCAATCTGCCTCTAGTTTGTACAATTTGCATTAGTTTGTCTAATTATATGTTTTGAAGAATATATATAGAAAATATATAAAATGAAAGTTTAGAATTTTTTGTTTGTAGTCTACAAAGTCATTCGAATTTGGAATCATCGCATATAAATTTATTAATAATTATATTTTTAATCATTTTTAAATGTTTTAAATTGTTTACATTGCGGATTTATACCGTTATTTAATAATATTTATATATATATTGTTCCAAAAATTTTTATAATCTGAAATATTTAATTTTATAGATTAAACTATTATTACTTAATTAAACTCTAAACGGTATTATTTATGTACATATTATATAATTTTAAACAATTTATTTAGTTAAATGATATAAGAATTTATTTCCGGCAGGATATAAAATAAGTTTGTTTTACACACACACAAAATATGTGTGTATATATATTTAAAAATATTATATATATGTACATCTAAAATATGGGTAAAACATTGAGGGGTGGTAGAGCTCACTGAAACAAACAATTATTGTATAGGAATAAATGGGTGGAAGTGACGCTTTGAGGCACAAACACAAAAACGTAAAACATTAACGGAAACATAAAATGTTCATTAGCAGCATACGTAACGAGTGATTCCGTACAGAAAATGTTAAAACAGTCGCTGGAAATGCATCCACCAACAGTCACGCATGCTTGGCGACCTCTACATATGGCGTGATTGGCTGGCAATGGTGGCGATGGTTGAGGGCAGTCAAACGGTGCGCCAGTGACCTGCTGCGCTGCATCAGCATCACTCCACCGACGCTATCAAGATTGCATTACTGTTGGTGGTAGCAATTTTGAGCAATTATTATAAACATTACTGTAAAAAGGCATTTAGCGGTGACGTTGTAAATAAACAATGTGTTGCAATTCATGTGTTATTTTTGTGTTTGTGCCTCAAAGCGTCACTCCCGCCCATATATTCATATACAATAATTGTTTGATTTAGTGAGCTCTACCACCTCTTAACGTTTTTCCAATGATTTTAGTATCATCCTATAAAGACACTTCTAATATATTTTGCGGAAATATATTTAATAATATGACGACCCACTAGAAGTCGCATCTACAGCGCGTATTACATGACGTATGGCCCGTGACGTGGGTTGGTGAATGGGGTATATAATGGCACCGACAGGCTGGCTGTACACAGTGCGCTTCCTGCTGTCATGAGTAAGGGATGCATTTAACTGAGTTGCAAAAAGGGATAATCATCGGCTTTCGGGCCAAGGGGTGCAGAATTTCGGAAACAGCGACGTTTGTGAACTGTTCACGTGCCTGTTCAGTAAAGGTATAACGTGAGTGGACGAATGACAACGTTGGGAAGAACCGTTGTGGAAAGTGCGGAGCTCCGCGCGCCATTTATGTGCGAGGGGAACGTCGACTGCGACGGTGCGTGAAGGTCAACCAACAGGCTACAGTGAAACAGCTTAAAGTCCAAATGAATCAGGGGGTATCCAGACATATGTATACCGCAACAGTTATGCGAACACTTCTGCGAATAGTTCTCGAGAGTAGTCGGAGGATTACTGCACCTATGCTAACACAGGTGCATCAACAAAAACAACTGGAATTTGCTCGACAGTATGGCGACTGTACCGCTGCTGATTGGCGACGGATAGCCTTCTCCNCACAGGTGCATCAACAAAAACAACTGGAATTTGCTCGACAGTATGGCGACTGTACCGCTGCTGATTGGCGACGGATAGCCTTCTCCAACGAATCACGTTTTTAGCTGCGAAGAACGGATAGACGTCAGCGTTTAAGGCGAGAAACCCTGGAGAACCGTCACTCTGCATCCAACGCTGGACGAACACAAGGAGCTGGGGGCAGTGTTATGGTCTGGGNGAAACCCTGGAGAACCGTCACTCTGCATCCAACGCTGGACGAACACAAGGAGCTGGGGGCAGTGTTATGGTCTGGGGAATATTCCCATGGTATTCTATAGGTCTCATTTTCCATGTGGAAGGCACTCTTGATAGATTTGGTTATGAATCCATCCTCGGCAATCACGCCCACCCGTACATGATGATAGTCTGTCCTCGGGATGATGGGTTATTCCAGCACGATAATGCCCCTTGCCACATAGCTAGAAGTGTCCACACGTTGCTGGAACAGCACGATCAAAACTTCATATTTTCTCTTGCCCCAAAACAGCCCCGATCTCAATCTAACGGAAAATATGTGGTACNGAAACCCTGGAGAACCGTCACTCTGCATCCAACGCTGGACGAACACAAGGAGCTGGGGGCAGTGTTATGGTCTGGGCAATATTCTCATGGTATTATATAGGTCTCATTTTCCATGTGGAAGGCACTCTTGATAGATTTGGTTATGAATCCATCCTCGGCAATCACGTCCACCCGTACATGATGATAGTCTGTCCTCGGGATGATGGGTTATTCCAGCACGATAATGCCCCTTGCCATATAGCTAGAAGTGTCCACACGTTGCTGGAAGAGCACGATCAAAACTTCATATTTTCTCTTGCCCCAAAACAGCCCCGATCTCAATCTAACGGAAAATATGTGGTACCACCTTGATATTTGTGTTCGCCGTCTGCCTCCTCCGCCACGCACCCTTCAACAGTTGTGGGACGCACTGCAGACAGCATGGCTCCAGATACCCGTGGAGACCTATCAGCACCTGACTGTCACTGTCAGCTCGTCTAGCTGCTGTCCGTGCTGCGAAGGGCGGTTACTCTGGATGCTAGCTGGTGGTCATAATAATGTGATTCAACTGTGCACAGCTCCAAAAAAATATCTACGTACAACTGCCTGGATTAGCAGCATACAGTGATTCGGATTACATTATTTCAAACTACTGTTTTGAAATATATAAAATACTGTATTTTTATATTTTAGTTAGGCTGGAAGGACATAACTTATGACATTAAGTGAACACGTAAATTTCACATTTTACATTTATTTTTGTGTGCGTGAACAATCATAATTTTCTGAGAGAAAATCATTGGGAAACTTTTTATTAGATTGTTCCACTCAACATCGCTGCAGGCAATTAGCATTTTTGCCTAAGAAAAGGGTGCTGTGTACATTTACTTCTCTGAAAGCTCATAAATTATATTTTATATTATATACCTTGAAACATGTGACACATTCACAACTTTACAAACTCACGCTTAATACGCAACTTGAGGAAACTTGTTATGCTTCTAGCCAAATAACCTCGTTAATTAACGTGATAATCACGCAGAATTAATCTGCGTTAGCCTTGTAGAAATCACGAAAATCTCCCACAAATAAAAGATTTAAAAATTTCCATGGAGCTATCTAATTGTCTTGTGTTTTAGTTTTAGGACTAACAGAGTGAGTGCTAACAACAGGAGTATTTTGTCTTGTAGCGTGTCCCTGGAGGAAAGAGGCTGCAGAGTTCATCTTAAGATGTCACTGGTCTTAGAGACTCTTTCTGACTCTGCATCCTGGTTAGTAGGCCACGCAGTATTTTTGGCAGCAGTTTGGTGCGCTTATTATTTAATGACACTCTAGAAGCAAGCTGTCTGTTTGCGCCCACAGAAGGTGTTGGGGTACTTACAGGCGGCCATCATAAGCTCTGCTGCGTCGCAGTGAGACGCTTCCATTGACTTTATCAGGGAAAGTTTTGCCGCTGGGTTCACTCTTCAAGCCGTATCCCGTCGTCCATTTTGTTCGGACTTACTATGTTTAACCGAAGAAATTGTTTACATTTCTTAGGAACTACTTTACACAGAAAGTTATTTTCCGGGCGAGTTAAATAAATGAAATGTGTTTGTTACTGTTGGCGACAATGGGCAGGCATGACGTAGAGAGCGACTGTGGAGGCTGCGATTGCCGAGAGACCAGTTTGGGCTGAAGCTCGGCCGGGCTGCATGCGAGAGCACTCTCCTTGAGCGGTTCCTGGTCGTCGTGTTCGGAACGTAGCTGAGGAAGGATCATTCGAGCGCAGATCTTGTCCTTATTGGTCGCCTCTCTGCAGTCTCTAGGGACAGCTCCAGGACATCCTGCATGGTCGAGGCACGTGCCAGCCCTCCTCTGTTTTACTCTGCTCCCCACCACACATAAAAGCGCAAACATCTAAACGAGCAATAAAAACTTTTACGTCTTTTAATCAGACCTCTCGCAGAGAGAGTCGGCAGCTGTAAAAGGCAGCAACTTTCATACCCACGCGGGACTGAGACAGAGCGCTGACGCTGAAATAAAGAATCTTTGGATTTACGGTCAGTGTTATTAATTTTTCATTCCTGTTATCCTGTGTGCCAGCGTGTTAAACGTATTTAACTAAGCTGCTACTACTGCTAAGTCGTCTATCTCCCAGACTAAAAATTATATTAAAATTAACCCGGCATATCCTGAGGGAACAAATAAACACGAGTGGAGATAAGATGCGAGTTTGAACAATTACTTGCTCACGAGAGCGTCAACTGAAGTGATAAATGGAATAAACGACTTGTTAATGATGCTGTATAAAGTTTGCTAGAAAAAAATTACGAATTATATTTTGAAATAATTAACTCGTTATATTCTTAACGCCTTATTTATTTTGCAAACAAGCTAAATGTTTTGAATCAAGTAATATATTTGACCGAAAATATTGGTTTTTCTGCGAGCTTAGAATCGGTAAGTGTTATCCATTGCCTACGTAGTTAAGGCATGTTCAAAGGCGTCTCAAACAACTATGTTCAGGTTTCAATCCCAGGTATGCCATGTATCTGTGTGCTGCTTTTAAAAATAATTTAAAATTAGTTTTGAATATGATTTGCTTCCTGATCAAGAGTTCCGTATATAATGGCACAGGTCAATAAGCAATAGTAAAACAATTTTTATATGACGTAAATATATACTCATATAATAAATATATATATAGATATATAATATATGAGGGCGATGATTCATTGTCGTCAGTACAGTAAAGGAGAACGGCTGGTGTTATGTCAGCAATGCGTTGAGAAGCAGTCACGTTTCAAATAATACACATCCGTTTATTGTGTTTAAACTTTGCCTAAGAAAAGGGTGCTGTGTACATTTACTTCTCTGAAAGCTCATAAATTATATTTTATATTATATACCTTGTAACATGTGACACATTCACAACTTTACAAACTCACACTTAATACGCAACTTGAGGAAACTTGTTATGCTTCTAGCCAAATAACCTCGTTAATTAACGTGATAATCACGCAGAATTAATCTGCGTTAGCCTTGTAGAAATCACGAAAATCTCCCACAAATAAAAGTTTAAAAAAATTCCATGGAGCTATCTAATTGTCTTGTGTTTTAGTTTTAGGACTAACAGAGTGAGTGCTAACAACAGGAGTATTTTGTCTTGTAGCGTGTCCCTGGAGGAAAGAGGCTGCAGAGTTCATCTTACGATGTCACTGGTCTTTAGAGACTCTTTCTGACTCTGCATCCTGGTTAGTAGGCCACGCAGTATTTTTGGCAGCAGTTTGGTGCGCTTATNTTTAGAGACTCTTTCTGACTCTGCATCCTGGTTAGTAGGCCACGCAGTATTTTTGGCAGCAGTTTGGTGCGCTTATTATTTAATGACACTCTAGAAGCAAGCTGTCTGTTTGCGCCCACAGTAGGTGTTGGGGTACTTACAGGCGGCCATCATAAGCTCTGCTGCGTCGCAGTGAGACGCTTCCATTGACTTTATCAGGGAAAGTTTTGCCGCTGGGTTCACTCTTCAAGCCGTATCCCGTCGTCCATTTTGTTCGGACTTACTATGTTTAACCGAAGAAATTGTTTACATTTCTTAGGAACTACTTTACACAGAAAGTTATTTTCCGGGCGAGTTAAATAAATGAAATGTGTTTGTTACTGTTGGCGACAATGGGCAGGCATGACGTAGAGAGCGACTGTGGAGGCTGCGATTGCCGAGAGACCAGTTTGGGCTGAAGCTCGGCCGGGCTGCATGCGAGAGCACTCTCCTTGAGCGGTTCCTGGTCTTCGTGTTCGGAACGTAGCTGAGGAAGTATCATTCGAGCGCAGATCTTGTCCTTATTGGTCGCCTCTCTGCAGTCTCTAGGGACAGCTCCAGGACATCCTGCATGGTCGAGGCACGTGCCAGCCCTCCTCTGTTTTACTCTGCTCCCCACCACACATAAAAGCGCAAACATCTAAACGAGCAATAAAAACTTTTACGTCTTTTAATCAGACCTCTCGCAGAGAGAGTCGGCAGCTGTAAAAGGCAGCAACTTTCATACCCACGCGGGACTGAGACAGAGCGCTGACGCTGAAATAAAGAATCTTTGGATTTACGGTCAGTGTTATTAATTTTTCATTCCTGTTATCCTGTGTGCCAGCGTGTTAAACGTATTTAACTAAGCTGCTACTACTGCTAAGTCGTCTATCTCCCAGACTAAAAATTATATTAAAATTAACCCGGCATATCCTGAGGGAACAAATAAACACGAGTGGAGATAAGATGCGAGTTTGAACAATTACTTGCTCACGAGAGCGTCAACTGAAGTGATAAATGGAATAAACGACTTGTTAATGATGCTGTATAAAGTTTGCTAGAAAAAAATTACGAATTATATTTTGAAATAATTAACTCGTTATATTCTTAACGCCTTATTTATTTTGCAAACAAGCTAAATGTTTTGAATCAAGTAATATATTTGACCGAAAATATTGGTTTTTCTGCGAGCTTAGAATCGGTAAGTGTTATCCATTGCCTACGTAGTTAAGGCATGTTCAAAGGCGTCTCAAACAACTATGTTCAGGTTTCAATCCCAGGTATGCCATGTATCTGTGTGCTACTTTTAAAAATAATTTAAAATTAGTTTTGAATATGATTTGCTTCCTGATCAAGAGTTCCGTATATAATGGCACAGGTCAATAAGCAATAGTAAAACAATTTTTATATGACGTAAATATATACTCATATAATAAATATATATATAGATATATAATATATGAGGGCGATGATTCATTGTCGTCAGTACAGTAAAGGAGAACGGCTGGTGTTATGTCAGCAATGCGTTGAGAAGCAGTCACGTTTCAAATAATACACATCCGTTTATTGTGTTTAAACAGATTACTACGATGTCAACCGAATACGTTGGTAGGCGACAATTGCGTCCTTAGTAACGCACATTTGCCTCGCTTCGAGCCATTGTGTTTCTTTATGAGACATATAATTACATCGCCGCTTACTTTATTGACGAAATGAAATAAACGCACACGTGCTGCTCTGTAGCGATTGTCTACGTTCGCGCCGCTGATTGGTGCAGCCTGACAATAGTGTCGAATGGTCCGCCAACAGGCGAGGTGCCCCGCCGTAACGAGTACAGACAAAGCACGCCGCTCAGCTACACAAGAGAGAATAATTGTACAGCGGCGGAGATGTTTTGCTAATGGCTAATATTGTGTCCGGATTGCATAGATACGGATAAATAGGCACAGGCATCTCGCCCGTTATATTTGTATACAGGCTGATCCTAAAATCATGTGAGAAACATCGAGGGGTGGTAGAGTTCACTAAAACAAACAATTACTGTACAAGAATATATGGGTGGGAGTGAGGCGTTTAAGCACAAACACAAAAATAACACATGAAATGAAACACATGGTTTATTTACAACGTCGCCGCTAAATGCCCTTTTACAGTAATGTTTATAGTAATTGCTCCAAATTGCTACCACCAACAGTAATGCAAGCTTGATAGCGTCGGTGGAGTGATGCTGATGCTGATGCAGCAGGTCACTGGCGCACCGTTTGACTGCCCTCAACCATCGCCACCATTGCCAGCCAATGACGCCATATGTAGAGGTCGCCAAGCACGCGTGAATGTTGGTGGATGCTTTTCCAGCAACTGTTTTAACATTTTCTGTACGGAATCACTCGTTACGTATGCTGCTAACGAACATTTCATGTTTACGTTTATGTGTTACGTTTTTGTGTTTGTGCCTCAACGCGTCACTTCTGCCCAGATATTCCTATACAATAATTGTTTATTTAAGTGAGCTCTACCACCCCTCAATGTTTGTCGAATGATTTTAGAATCAACCTGTATATACAAATAGACGGTGATATTAGAAAGGCATGCAATTTATTACTTTTGAAAATATGACACATAAATCCTATACACTACTATTCACTATTCCCTTATGTTAAACTTAGGAAGGTGTGTGCGATCAAATATCTGGTTTTTAAATAATTTTTTTAAAATATTTTCAAGTAACTACAATTAAGTAACACATCTGTTAATCGTGATTCGTAAGACCGAAATGTTGCCTTCTTGTCAGGCCAGTCACCGTCAGTATTGAAGTGTCCCCATAGATTTCTCGAAGACGGTTAACCTCAGAGAGTTCCAGTTATACGACTTTTCCTGACAATTCATACATCCTGATCCATAATTTCAAATCGTTTACAGCTTAGTTTACCAAGATTCATGCAAACGTAGGGTGGCAACCATATGCACTTAATAAACTGAGATTAACTTATTAACTGATTTTACAGACGTGTAAGATCTCCGTTTGACGAAACACTTTTCACGCCTTTGTTACTTAATGGCGCGTACTTTCTGATATTTTTTTAATTTTAGCACTTGTGAAGTAGATTTTTGGAAGCGTATAGCTTCCTTAGTAATTACCTAAAGGGAAAGTGTTTTATAAGTTTTCGTCTTATATTTTCGTAAGGAATAACCTAACGGTGTTTATGTAAAGCATACTATGTGTGTATGTATCCAGGATGTTAACTAACTCGCCGACGAATATGTGATAAAATCTAAGTGGAAATAAGACCATTCGTTTACCAGAAAAACGACACGGAAGGTCCAAAACTATTGTAGCAAACATCTGGTATTATAATTAGATAAAGGTGACGTGATGTGGATATGCTGCAGCTAATGTGTCGGTCTTAAGGCATACGGGAAGGGAACGAGCCAAGCTGAGTAGTGCCAAACAGGTCATGGAGTTCACTTTCAGTGAGCACTGGGACATGGCAATGGCTATGAGTGCATCCGGTGGCCAAGCTCCGTGCATGCTGCATGCATCCGACGTGCGGAAAAGTGCATTGCTATCTGCAGAGATAACTTTGAACACCTCTTTGACGTTTCGTATACTGATGCTGTATCCTGTGCTTAGCATGAAATAAAGTGAATTTATATAATTTAATGTCGTTTTTCTCGTAAACTGAAAGCCTTAAATTAATTTACCAAAATATATTTTCTACTTATTTTTGATCACAGATTCTTGTGGTGCAGTCAATATCCGGGATTCGCTTTATATCCTGTATATATACAGTAGGTTTCAGTAGTGATATTCCAAAATTTGGTGATGAGACGTACAAATGAAGATGAGCAAACAACGTCCAGTAAACATGGATCCTGAAATTAATAGTTTACGAGATAATTGCATGTGTGTGCTGGTTGGACCGCTAGTGAACTCGGAGCGCCTCGATACGTTAATGCAGCAATGTTGTGTTTACAGTGACAACGGACATGTCCCGTATTACACTGTCCTCTCCCCTATCCGCTATCGGACCCCTTTCGCATCGTCTGAGTCTTAACACTAAATAACTCACTAGCATTATGTCGTCAACGTGGTGGCTATGCACATAATGCGTGAAAGGTATGTGCAACATTACGAATAGAAGCGTGATTTACCTGTGCAAAGGTGTTGTAAACATGGGCCACGATTACAGCAACGTAGAGTGCGCCCATATATACTTCATGTACTGCAAAGCCAACTTGATGTAGAAGAATGTGTGTTAGAAAGCGTAGACGTATATCCATCCAGGGACTCCGACTAGGAGGGCGGCTATGCAAGAGGGAATAAGTACAATAAGTGTATGGCGAATTTTACATCGCCAGTAACTGCAACCATTATAATATCAAACGTGTGCAAGATCCCAAGATCACAGATTTCCTTCCCAGATTGAATTTCTGCCAGCAGATACAACACTAGCGAGCCATAGATCCCTAGTTTTTAAACAATGTGTTGTTTACAGACGAATCTGAGTATACCCACGACTGCATTTTTAATTTCCACAACTGTCAGGTGTGGGCCTCAGTGAATCTTAAAGGAGTAAAACAGGAACTACATCAAAAAACTTTCTCGTTCAATGTCTGAATAGGAATACTCTTCAACTGTCTAATTACACTACATTTCCTACCACAGTGGCTAAAGGGAGAAAGATCCTGCAATTTCTTCGGGACGAGTTTCCAACATTGCTCCACGATGTGCTTTTGCAGCAACGCCGTGGTTTAAGCACGATGGTGCACCAGCACATTTCCTACGTGTAAGACGATTTCTAAACAGATGCTATGGTAAGCAGTGGTTAGGTAGAGGAGGACCTGTACCGTGGTCTTCTAGATCACCGGATTTAAATCTGCTGAATTTTTCTATATGGGGTTATGCCCAAACCGTAGTTTACAATATACTAAACATTGCCTTACCTGGAGAATTGCAACATCGGATTGCGCAGTCTTTCCTGCAAATGAAGAATGACCGAGATTGCTCGAGCGGATTCGTGAGTCTTTGCTGAGACGACTAGACAGATGCATTACAGAGCATGGTCAGCCTTTTCAACACCTTCTTTAAACGTCCTCAGTTGCCAAGTTAATACTGCACTGTGCATTGTGTTTCCACATACGTCTCTGTTGTTCAACACAAACCTTATTTTTTGTGTATGTTCAGTCATATTTCTGTGGTGTTGAAGGCATAGTTATGACTTCCACTGTCTCGTGGTTGTTACATTAAATTTAAGTACAACTGTTTTTGTTAGCATACGTACTTAGTATTCAGCGGGTCCCAACAAGAACAAAACTGACATCTCGTAAACAGTACATTTCCAGATCGATGCTTGCTGGACCTTATTTTGCTTCTCTTCATTTGTTAGTCTCAACCCTACATGTTTAACTATTACTTCTAAAACGAACTGCACATATATACATATATTATACTTGCATCTCGACATGGCGAAGAGAACATGTGGAAATTAGTTGTATGTGGCCCCACCACAGGAGGTAATAACCACTATTACACGACGCGGCATAGAGAGAAGGAAAACGTGGATGTCCATCTGGGGCACTCCACCCATGCTGCCGCCACGCGTGCCTAATGTTCAGCCATTGTGACCGTATTTAAATATATATATATATATATATATGTGTGTGTTATTGCAGCCTGTGGTGGGGCCACACACAACTTATTTTCACATGTTCTGTACGTCATGCCGAGATGCAAGAGTAATAACGTCAGATGTGTATCACGGTTATTCTGTCCAAGAAATTTGGTTTTCTTAGCTCTGGTCTATCTTGGGGTTGCAAATTTGATGGGAAGCAGTGTCTAAACCCTTAAAAAAATATTGTACATATATTGACAGTACTTGAAAAGAATATAGAAAAGAATAAATTATTTATAATTTAAATACGTTCAAAATAATAATTTATACAAGCACTGAAATAGCTAATGTGCTAATGTTTGCACGCGAACTGAACACGGAGTATAGCGATAGGGTTCTGCTATTGAGCTGGTACCCAAATTAGTACGTATTGTTTTAAATCTACTGTTATTTACATACTTGACTCTGAATTAAGGGCTAATTCAGGGATGACGTATAGGTAATGCAATCTATCGTAAGTCTTTTATATGAGAATCAAACAATATGATACAAAATAAATCCCGCAATATACACACAAAATTGTAACATCTATTTTACTATTGTCTGCAAGGGAAGTCAGATTTACTACATGTTTTAATAAATTCCCTAGTTAAAAAAAGACAAGATAATATTTTACTCTCTATTGTTCAGCTGACGGCCGTAACAACCTTATGTCAACAAATCTAAACTACTATAACTCGGTGATCACACTGATTTGCTTCGAAGACCTGCCAACCGGACGCCTACTATTTAGCCTACTTTCCAAAGAAAAGAAAGGCTTAAGAGATCACTTTCCTCTTTGTGAGTCTGTGTGTTTGTGTGTCTATGTGTATGCGTCTGAGCGTGTGTGTCTCTCCCTCCCCCCACCCTCCGCGCCAAACATTTTGAAATATTTGAACGCTCGGACCAAATGTTTCACCGAATTTTTGTATATATGTAATAGTTTTAAGGACACGTGACTTATATAGTTTTCGACCACGTCGGGCACTTACTTTATAAATAGCGGTGATTATAAAATATTAGGTGATATGTAGTATCTTGGGAACAATTCAACCGAATTAAACCAATTTTCTATGCTGGCAGAGAATCGAGTAAGCATTAAATTTTGAGATGTATGTTGTTGGTGCCAATATTTTGGAAAATAGCACCAAATGAAGGAATAAAGCGTTTATTTTATACCTCGAAAATTAAAAAAACCGATGANATTTTGGAAAATAGCACCAAATGAAGGAATAAAGCGTTTATTTTATACCTCGAAAATTAAAAAAACCGATGATTATAAAATTTGGCAGATAAGCATTACTATGACAGGCCAAGTAAGCGTATGTAGCTGAACATTATAATATTATTATTTTCAAAATTGCGTCTATACAACTTTACTTAAGTTTATTGGTTGTATATGTCATAGCATTGAACCAATTTTGAACTAATGTTGTATGCTGTAAATATATATTACTAGCACCATGTATATTAATACATAACAACGAAAAAATTTAGGTATGCGAAACCTCGGTAAGAAATTATCTGATACCAAATTTGGCAGACAATAAGTATGTTGCAGATGATGTTAAGGAATATTTTTTAAACATGTAAGGCACTTATTTTCAAAATGGTGACTATATAAATATTTTAGCTCTGTTTATTTTATTTACTAAGCAAATTTCAACTTCACTTTGTATGCTGGCATTACCTATTACGACCATCACATTTCCCTTTGCAGAGCATCATTCCTCTTCCATTTTGTAAGATGGCCCTAAAATTAAAAATAAAATTTTGTCTCATATCTCGGGAAATGATAAACTCATTCTTACACAATTTGGCGAAGAAATTATACTGTGTTAAGCCATATTATATATGAATTGTTCTATTATTACATATTTATTATTAGAATGGCTATAAAATCATTATAGATTTGTCTACTACATTTAAGGAACCGTTTAATCTATTTTACTTTAACTTTGTATATTGGCCGTATTAAATAATCGAATATCCTACTATATTGTTTTTTTGTCCTCTATGTACGAAGACCTACAAATATAAATTATCGAGGTTTTTTGCTATATCGCGAGGACCAATCAACCGATTCCCACCAAACGTTTCACTGAAACATTTCAAGTAATATGTACCAAATTGTGAACACCACAAAGGCTACAGAAACCCTTGTAAGTTTTCATTATTTAAATGGGTCAGACAAAGATGTACAAAATGGTGGCATCATTAATAATTAAGTGAAGTTTGCCGCTTGCATTAAACAGTTTAACCATATTCAACAAAAACTCGTGCGTAGACAATAAAATCTGAGGCCTCTTATTTTTAATTTTTTTTGGCAATTTTGTACAATAGAGTGACATAAGATATTAAATTTTTTACGCCAAATCTCAGGGACCAAACAAACGACTTCCACCATATTCTGCAAACAGGTTTTGCTATTAAAAATTACATTATTTAAGTGGCTCTGTCACTTATTTTCAAAATGACGGCCCTGTTAATATTTTAGTTTAGTGAACTCCTTCATGTGTAACTTAACTTTGATTGAATCCGAATTTGATGCTCCGAATCCAGTCTCCGTAATTCAGTGGGTTTCACGCTAGCTTATTACACGAGGTTTTCTGGATTAAGTCCCGGGTAAGCCACGCGTAAGTATTCAATGTTTCCAATACGGTTGAATAAGTTAATAGTCTCGTTTATAATGTTACTGCTTTCAAAGATAAGTCAAGTCTTACCTACCAACACTCAGCATTGAAGAACTTATTAAAAAATTTATTGCTCTCATGTTGATGAAAGTATAACAATTATATATCAGTTACTTCATATATTATTGCGTAGTTCTTCGCCACTCAACGCTACTACCTCATAAAATATACCCTCTTTCTGAATCGTGGTCAAACGAGCTGGCGTAGTTTAGCAGTAACTGGCGCCGCGACGGCCCGTGGACGCCTCGCCGCTTGGTCCGAACGCAGGAAGACGTCGCTCTTCCATGATTACAGCCATAATTAATTTTAGTGTTAGCTTCTTTGTAACTGGGTCACGGGGTGATGTGCTGATTCTGTTTTTGCACAGTCCAGCCACCCGAATGCTGCACCTGAGTTTGGCATCATGGTTTGCACAAACATTGCTCAACGTGCCTCGGCCCGCATCTTGCAACGTGGCGTAGAAACTGAATGGCGCGTGGAGGCGTGTCGTAACTACGCCAAATTATTATGTGGAGATAACCCCAAATGGCTTTCGTAACAATATTACAGCAATATTTAAACCATCACCACTACAAACATTGAGAGTCACTTAATAGGAGATATAGAAGAGCAGATAAAGAAAAACATTTTTTTTTTTGACATTTTTAATTTTTTTAAATTTTTCAACTTTATTCATCATCGTCCTCTATAATAAGAATGCGAGAGGTTTATGTTTATTGTAATGGCATCGCAGACGTCTTTTTTAACAAGTGTGTTTAAGACTGCCTCACTTCTTACTGCGTGAAGATACAGAAAGTAATACATGATTTGGAATTTTCTATTTCTCTATTATTTTAACATGTTAAAACCTACATTATTAATCAGTTTGATGGCCTTTCCAAGATAGCATATTTCATTTTTATCTGCAAACTTGTTCTATTTGAACTTCGAAATGAAGTTTCCATCTCAGTAGTCAACAGGTATCGCCAATGTGGTCCACCTAAAAATACTCGAATGGTGTATAAAGTTTTTTTTTCACTTTAGCAGCATAATTGACAAAATTTCGTGCCACCAACATATTTTTACGCTTTCCCCTTAACGTGACAACTTTCGTTCTCCTTGCACTTTAGTACTTCTGAATTTCTTCCTTATTACGGCACAGTACCTACATGTTATTGGCTAAAAGAAAGTTGTTTCAGTGGCATTCAACTTCAACTGCATCTTTACTGCACCTGTAACTACACACTAAACTTATGTACACGGAATGAAAAATCACTATGGAATACAATAACTTTAAGGTTTCAACATGTGACACTTGGATAGCAAAAAAGAGAACAGTAAGTAGTCTGTTAAATTTAAAATTGCCATTCAACTGTTTCCTAAATAGATAGAGGAATATTTTAGGTATCATCCGCATAAAATATCGTTTCCAGTGCTGGAGAGTGGAATCCATTACAATCAAACTTCTTGGCCAATAGACTTCATCTATTTAAATCTCTACGAAAACCCCATTTTTTGCCATTTTTGAGAGGCAAATGCTCTATATCAAATGCTGGTCAAGTCAGCTTCAGTTTTCCAGAAAGCATGCAATTGAAGAACGTGAACTTCCCTATTATCCAAGTGGTTAGCTAATCAGCTTAATTTAGCAGACGAGAAAAGAAAACCCCCATATGTTGCACTAGTATATTGGGAACATCCTTATACACAATATTATTTGCCAGTTACCTTCAGCTGCATAAATAGGGAAGGAAACCAACTCTGGTTTTTTAGAAAGAGAGAATGAACACTTATTGTCACCTGTCCTATTTTTCTTTAAGTCTTTAAGCCCTCTGCATGCATTCCTTCATGACATGGTGGAAAGTCTGCCTATCCAATACCTTGCAATTGCCAACTGTGATGATCACGTCATCGCCCCATAGTATTTTGTAGCGACATTTTTTATTCATCGGGCAATATACCATCGTCATTCATAACTTTATCCGGGATCTATTCCAATGCAAACAAGAAATGTGGGATTTTTTTTTTCAGAGTGACTCAATATTTGATGGTATTTTCAGGTCCTGAAAGCACCAGAAAGTTTATTGTTTTTTTTTTGTAAATAATGCTGGAATGTGTGACTTTCATGCGGCGTTAGAATTGTGGCTGCCAATACAGTGATTCGGAAAAAAAATAAAGTGAACTCCTTCTTAATTAAGTATCCGGCTCATCTGTTTTGAATGTTACAGGACGTATGTACTCAATGGAGAAGGTAATTTAGTTTACAGGGGACATGAGCACAAAGAGGCCTTTGATTAAGCTTTAGGCTTCTTGTAAGTAAGGTCTTAAGGTATTTTCTGTTGTGGAAATTTCTCCACCTCAGCTGAGTTCTGTCAGTATTTTTGTATTGCAGAGGAGACCTTCACCCATCGGGCAAACGACTGCAGTTACGAATTATGGTGTATTATGTGGAATTTCTTCTTGCACGAACATAATATGCTGGATTTTCTCAGTGTGCGATAGTGTGTACCATTTACAAAGTATGTCTCATTCGGGTGTAATGCGTAATAATGTGTGAGAGTAGAAGACCCACGGATGGCAGTGGATAAGTGTGAAAGCCTTGTCTTTTTGAAATAGTACACAGGCGCGGCTGGCAAATTCTATCATCGTACTTCCCACACATGCATATGTGCAGGATGTGGCATTCGTCGAGGACGAAAAGTTTGGTCTTTTTCTATTGTGTGACGACGTCCTTCGTCCGCCAGGCCACCTACCCTCGTCACACTTACCCTCGTCTCCTTTTTCTGCAAAATGGGCAAGTGGTTTTTTCAGAGTGCCTTATTGACCTCCATTTAACAAACTATGATACAATATGATGCTGCCCTTAATAATGTGATAGTAAAAGTGCCAATGTTTGCTAGCAGCTTCATGAGAAAGGCTTGTTTTTGAATACCTAGTTATTTTATTGTGTAGCTGGCCAAAGCTAACAAACAAGACGTTACTGATATAAAAAATGAGGTTACTTTCCTCATTATGGGTACAATTAGTTTTCAAATACGTACTCAACAATTGAGTTGGTAGGTAAGACTTGACTTATCTTTAAAAACAATAACTTTGGAAATTAAACCAGAAATGTATGTAAGAGTAGATAGACAGTTACAAATACACATGTGCCTTATCAGGGGCTTTAATCTAGAAAACATCGTAAAATAAGCTAGCGTGTAAAGCACTACATAAGGAAGGTCAGATTCAGAGAATAAACTTCTGATTTAATCAGTCTAACGTTTCCAATGATAGGGTTTACGAACCCAAAATATTTGGAGGACAGTCATTTTGAAAATAAGTTACTGAACCAGAAAAACATGTAAGATTTCATCGCCTATCATAGCTCTTCTTGTGTCCCTGAGGCATGGCATAAAATACACTATTTCCTTATTTATTGTTATAAAACAAAAAAACTAAAAAAAGAGGCACTTTTATAAATGCTTCTAATGTGCACTGTAGGCATACAGATTTTACTTGAATTTGATTAAAATTTGTTATGTGAGAGTCAAACTCACCTAAATAATTTAAATAGGCACCTATTTGAACATCTGTAATTGGCCCATTTAAATAATAAAAATNTAGTCAAACTCACCTAAATAATTTAAATAGGCACCTATTTGAACATCTGTAATTGGCCCATTTAAATAATGAAAATTTGTATAGATTTCTGTAGCTTTAAAAGTTTGCAGAATTTGGTACAAATTTGTTGACATATTCCAGTGTAACATTTGGTGTGAATTTGTTGATTGGTCCTCGAGATATGACATAAAACCTTCATAATTTCCATAGGGCAATCTTAATAAATGTAAGACAATAAGAAATGTAGTAGCATATACGATGATTGTATCCTGACAATCTAAAAAGTTAAGTGAAAATAGATATCATTACTTCGTAGACGTAGCAATCAAAATTAAATAATGATTTTATAGCCGTCATTCTGAAAATAAATGTGTCATAATTAAACAATACATATATTTTTATGGCATACTACAGTACAAATTTGCCAAATTTTGTAAGAATTGCTTGATTGTTTCCCGAGATAAGAGATAAAAACTTTATTTGTTATTGAGGACTCTTATACAAAACTGCAGCGAAATGATTATCTGCGTAGACATATTTTATGATTATCATAGACACTGCCAGCACACAAAGTTAAGATGAACTTTATTTCGTTGATAAATTATCCGCTAAAATATTTAATTAGTCACCGTTTTGAAAATAAGTGACTGAACNGATGAACTTTATTTCGTTGATAAATTATCCGCTAAAATATTTAATTAGTCACCGTTTTGAAAATAAGTGACTGAACTACTTAAAACATACCAGTTCACACAATCTGCTGAATTACTATTTGTTTGCCAAATTTTATAGGAATCTGTCAATTGTTTCTTGAGATATGACGTAAAATTTGAATTTTTTTTATGTCGCTATCCTACAAAATGGAAGAAAAATGATGCGCCTTGCAGATACAGTTGATAATTGTAATATCTATTGCCAGCATACAAAGTTAAGTTTGATATATTACATCATTTCGTGGATCTATAATTCTAATCTAAAAATTGTTATTCACCTGCAATTTAAAAAAAAAAAGTCTCACATGCTTTAACATATTACTTACCACCGTCTACCTCAGTACTACTAGTTTGAAATATTTAACCGTAATCTTTCAATTTCATCCTGTGATATTACATAAGAACTTTTTTTCGCATGGCAATATCTTGCAAAATAAAAAATGAAAATTCTCCGTCTAGATACAGTTTATAATTGTAATATATACTGGCAGCATATAATGAGAAGTTGGAAATGATTACATGGCTTTGACGATATAGCATTTAACGATAAAATATTTATATTATAAGTCCACTATTTTGTAAATAAGTGTCTGACAAACTTAAAACATTAAATTTTTAATTATCTACTCCAGTACTACTTCTTTGCCAAATTTGAAAGAAAGTAGTCAATTATTTCCCGAAATATGACATTAAAATTTTATTTGTTTGCGTGGCGATCATATAGAATGTCGGACAAAATATGTTCCGTTAAGATTATGT
This sequence comes from Clitarchus hookeri, assembly GCA_002778355.1. NCBI lineage: Eukaryota > Metazoa > Arthropoda > Insecta > Phasmatodea > Phasmatidae > Clitarchus > Clitarchus hookeri. The sequence goes on along the minus strand of NQII01005712.1, from coordinate 1,251 downwards.
TGATAGTTGTAATATTTTCTGCCAGGGTACAAGGTTATGTTGGAATTGAATACATAATCTAGACCAGGGGTGCGCGTACTTGTACAATCAGCGATCGACCGCAAAAAAAGTGGGGGGCAAGCCATCGACAAAAAAAAGTAACGGGGTAGAACTGAGCTGTAACATGACAGATGGTAAGCCTGTCGCTGCTACGACCTATGTATGTTTTTTAATTTTTTTGGTTAAGCCCCGGCCACACTCGCGTGTCACTATACCGAGTACACTTTAATCAGGTTATGTTTACATCTTGTAAATCGTTGATTTATATTTATTATATTATTACTTATAGACAGATATGATTTAATTAAACACTATACATACCAGAAAGTTTAATTAAGTCATATCTGTATATATGTAATAATATAATAAATATAAATCAACGATTTACCAAATGTAAACATAACCTGATCAAAGTGTACTCGGCATAGTAACACGTAAGTGTGGCTGGGGCTTTACTAGAAAATCAAAGTCTGAATTCTACTACTGGTAATAAAAAAATACAATAAAACTAAAAACATATTTTTATTGTACATTAAATTTATACATACATAATAATAATGATAGTAATATGTACATATATCTATGTCACTAACACACATGAATCTTTGGATGGCGATGCATGGCATTGCATGTCGTCCGCATACTTTTCATAGCATGGCTCGTAATTAGTGATAGACAATCGCAAGCATGATGACAGATGTTCGTCAGTTACCCGATTGCGATATTTCGATTAAAATAATTTTCATTTCAGAAAACGCAGATTCGCATAGATAAGTTGACCCAAACAATCCGGTTATTTGAAGAGCAATTTGTTTTAAACAAGGATATTTGTCTTGAGATATAAAATACCAAAATTTTCCATCACTTGCTTTGGCTTTCAGATGTTTATCTTAAATATTCTGCAATATCTAATTTTCGACAGAAGACAAGTCTTGATTGAAGGTGTTTGATATTTCAGTAGCAGATTTTTCAACGTCTGCACAAAAAAACGGATAAGTCATGAAAGCTACAATATTCGTCAATTTGTTAAAATCGGAAAAACCTTTTTGAAATTCACTCAGAATATGTCTTACTTCTGTCTCGAAGATACCAGAACTTGACTGGGGACTTGCCCTTGCTTTCAAAATAGGAACATTTTTCAAATCTTTCCAGTTAGTTGATTAATCAGTAGCTGCAATTTACTTTTAAAAGCGTTAATTGCGCTAATCATAT
>NQII01005711.1:134664-151458 GCA_002778355.1 Clitarchus hookeri | reverse complement strand
CTCCGCCTCGCGCAAACAAAGCTTAACCGAGTCTAGAAAATTACACCAAAGGGACAATGCACCGCATTCGTGCACGCTTAGTGTAATAATATTTTTATAAGAACTATTTCTTACTAGCCATTACCAAAACACCTATTTTCTCTCTGGTTTTAATCACATATTATTTATTGTAAATTAAATGTTATAATTAAAAGGTAAAATGTAAGTAATNTCTCTGGTTTTAATCACATATTATTTATTGTAAATTAAATGTTATAATTAAAAGGTAAAATGTAAGTAATTTAATAGAAATTAAGTATTTTTCTGTTAACACAAGTACAAAACACTTGCGATACATGAGACGAAACAACCAAGCACGTCATACATTGGGTGATTTTTCAAAGTTTTGATTTAAAAAGTGTGAAGGAGCCGCGATTAGAATATAACTCGTCACTTGTGAGTGTTCCAGAGAAGATGAGCTTCTTTAGTTAATTTACATGAGCTGATTCATAATATGTCTTAAAAATTCGCGTTCATGCTGGGTTACAATGTTTTATCCGACAAAAGATGCCAACCGCCATTTTCACTATGAAGGGCGATGATGGGGCTTATTTCCTGGTTATGGATCGCAATGCCCGTCCAATCTCGGGCTGCTTTAGCGGATAAATACCGATTTAGATTGACTGTCTTTCATGGTAAAAAAAAATTAACCTTGTCTTATATTTCAGTGTGGCATTTTTTAAATATTCCCAAAATGAATAAATGGGAACTCTAAGTTTGTATTTTAATGTGCACTGAAGAAGTCGCCCTAAAAGTAAAAACATATACCGTGTGTTTTTGAGCAACGACCAAATATGGAAGAGAAAAATAAGACGAAAATATATGTATCACCTTCCCTTTACAGCGATTATTAAAGAAGCTATGTGCCACCAAATATAGAATTTTAAAATGCCTTTCGTTCAAAATATTAGAAACTACTTGCGATAAAGCAACAAATCAGTTGATCGTGTTTTGTTGAACGGAAATCTCGGTACACCTCTGTAAACGCAGTATTTTAAGTTGGCTACTGAAGAGTATCCCTGCCAAGTTCCATTCAGATAAGTAAGGCGATGCTGCATTGATATATAAGACTCCCTTCTAGAGTTATTGGGGGTTTTCGTATCTGGGGCAGTGCCCATTTTGACATATATAGTATTTTAAGTTGGGTACTGAGGGGTATACCTACCTAAAAAATTTGATCAAGATCCGTCGAATGGTGTAGAATTTTATAAGGAACATACATACAAACGTTAACTTTGATATACTTTTTTTTCTCCTAAAATTTAACACTGAAGTTGTTATTCTACAAAAATTGACAAATGAATAAATTTTTTNGATATACTTTTTTTTCTCCTAAAATTTAACACTGAAGTTGTTATTCTACAAAAATTGACAAATGAATAAATTTTTTTGGAAAGTTATTAACGTGGCAGTATTCTGTGAGAAATGCTTTCTGTGTTTGAAACGGTAATCTTTGAAATTATGGCAGTGATTAGTAATCTCTTGAACATTGATCCGTCATCCCAACTGCGTGACTGCAGGCGCGCTAGAGGCGGAGATCTCGAGCAGCCTCTCCATTGCCTCTCGCTCGACGAGCACGTCACGCGTGACGTCTGTCAAGCAGCAGGTTATATAGGACATTCGTTGATGTTTGTCAGGCATGAGATCCCCCTCGTCCATGTGCGTACAGATCATAGAGGACGACCCAGCGACCATTGCTCGAGTGTGAAGGATGGACAGTGGAAACATATTTCCTTGCCGAGGGGTTGTTTGTAANACGACCCAGCGACCATTGCTCGAGTGTGAAGGATGGACAGTGGAAACATATTTCCTTGCCGAGGGGTTGTTTGTAAGAACTACTGGGCATTCCCGCAACGGTATACTTGTGACAATGGCACACGACACAGGCACTCAGGGAATAGCCAGCTTTGTAAGCCTATAGGCTATAGGCTATTCACGGTAAAGTGAGCACTATTTAAGGCCCTGCCAGCAAGCATAATAACCAAAAAATTATACTTTGTTGTGGCCTCAGGCATTAATTTTTCGGAGCTATAAAATGTTTACACTGTGTTTATTAGTCACACACAATTTTTTACATTAGCTAGTGGCTAAAGGCGAAAGGTACTTGTAAGCACGGTCTTAAACAGTGCCCACTTTACCGTGAACATCTTATATTAGCGACACTTTATATATTTGCAGCCTGCTATGTGGTGCTAGTTCCATACTATGTATCCTACTGTTTGAAAACTTCCATTACAATTTAGGAAATTAACTAGAAATTTTTCTTATCGTGTTTGTTGCAGACTTCTCTTTATTACATACACTATTTAAGTTTGCACTTCTTGATTATTGCATATTATTACTATAGGAGACTGTCTTGCCATGCCTCTGTTTCGCTTCGTGTAGCATTGAATAATGAAAAAACTGCACGGGGTTTCTTTCTTTGGAGCGCTCTGTTAGTTCCTCTTTGAGGATTTTAAAAGTGATATTTCCTTTAAGAAGAGGACACGACTGCCTGTGAGCCACTTTAACTTTATACGACACAGTCGCACTCTGTCAGCTCCCATCCAACTACCTAGGCTAGCGGCTCCTTCTGCACTATCTTACAACTCGTGGATTGCTACAGAACCTTTCTCTNTCCCATCCAACTACCTAGGCTAGCGGCTCCTTCTGCACTATCTTACAACTCGTGGATTGCTACAGAACCTTTCTCTACTGCCCACTCCTCTACAAGTGAGATGATGGACAAGTGTTTTGTTTCTACAGCTTGCGCGGTAATTTCTGCAACTCGATTCTCAACTACCATATTCTCTAAATTCGCCTCTGCAGCTACGCTAGGTTATGCANTGCGGTAATTTCTGCAACTCGATTCTCAACTACCATATTCTCTAAATTCGCCTCTGCAGCTACGCTAGGTTATGCAATTACGTTTTGTTCAGACGTTAAAGAAAGAAACTAAATTTGCGTATAAAAGTATTCCTGCAACGAAGCAAACGGAAATCAACAAGTTGTTCTATTAGCGGTTCGTTTCTTTGGAATGCCATAGTGATGCCTGTTTACTACACGCTGTTCGTTTTGTGTAGAAACCGGCTCTGACTAATGTTTGACGGCCCAGGTTGTGATAGCGGCGTTGACGTTTGCGGTGATAACACTGCTCTTGTGGTCTCCGGCGTATCTCAGCATACGACATCTAACTGCAGCTGGATTGAACCTCTGTATAAGCCTTACCTCGTCCTCAAACAGAACCCTGCCACTTGAAGATTCGTATTCATAGAGTTTATAAACGGGAGTTGGAAACGTACATTTAGGTTTTCCTTCAAACGCAATTTCGACACTTGACCCATGCGTAAGCTTTTTCAATTTATCCTGAAATGGCTCAACCTGACTTATATCAAATCGAGTATGTTTCCTAAAGAACTAACTAATTACTGTATAGGCGTACTGCTCCAGGCCTACCAAAGTTTCTTGGCTAGTTGCCAAAATAATGCTGACTTCAATTACCGTAGAAGTTTTCTTTTTACCCTCACTTTTAAAGAGACGCTTGAACATGACACATCTGCTTATTCCTACCGAGACGTTAAATTGTAATGTTTTTAAAGTAGGCAGCACATGAGAGGCGCTGAGTCAAGAAACGTGTTCCCGGATGTNTTTTTTTTTTTTTTTTTTTTTTGTAAATCTTTCCTCATTCCGTTTCCTGGTTTCAAATTGTTTCTCCAGAGAGAATATTCGCAATTTTGGCAAGTCTATTTAATTTTAAAAGTGTACATTTTGTGTAAAATTAGGTGGCGTGGCTAGCTCAGCATTTGTAACGGTGCTTTCACTTCGAGAGGTTTCTCACGTTCACTGTGACACTGTTACATCGACACTAGATCAAAGTAGCTTGGATGTGGATGTAATCATCTCCTGAGCAGTTTTTTGTTTCATGGTTTTGCACCGCAATGATACGTTTCTCGCAGAATCGACAGCTTTCTGGCTATTTGGCAAATTAATTTTAGGGAATGTTTAAGGCTTCAGCAGCTTTCTTCATTCCTCTCCATCAATTTAGCCGGAAAATCTCTTTCGTACCTAGTCATCGTTGGTAAAATGTTCGGAACATATTCTCACCATTTTGTGGTCGAATTTATCATTTATACTCACAAAAAGGGATTATTGCAACTTAAACTTGATCTTTATGGTTTGCGTGCACCATTTGTGTTGGTACATTACACTGATTTAGACTAAACATGCAGTTTTAATTTCTTTAACTTGTTAATATTTGTTTGCATTGGAAACCATGAAAGAAATAAGAAAGACTAATTTGGTTATCTTTTAATGAAATGAAAGTTTCATCATTTGTCGTGGGATCCCTAAACCGTTCGGGGCCTATTGTCTAACTGCATATTTGATGTTCCGGGAACGAGAACTTGTGGGTATTGAAGAGGAGTGGCGACCTGGATTGTCTAACGCGGGGCCAGGGAGACGCAGGTAGGGAGCTTACTGAATGTTCAAGTAAACACAGAGTGCGGGATCGAATTCAGGCCGCGCGGTGTGATAGAAGACGTGAACGAAACATCAAGTAAAGAAGAGGGCCTCAATGTACGACGAACGCGTTATTATTATAGTTTATTATATAGAATGTGAGGTAATTCGCGGACACGGAATGCATCACACGAATCTGTGATCAAAACTAAGTAAAAAATACTCTTTAGTAAAAAAAAAAAGCCTAAGGTCCCTAGTTTACGAGAAAAACAACATGAAAGTAGATAAAACGGCTTTACTCCACGTTAAGCTCAGCATACAGCATCAGCATACAAAAAGTAGAAACGTGATAACAGGTGTTGTAAGTTTGCTCTGCCGACAGCAATGCACTTGTTCGCATGTTGTATGCATGCAGCATGCACGGAGCTCGGCCACCATGCCCACTGCCATGTCCCAGTACTCACTGCATGTGAACTCNGCCGAGGACAAACGATCACAAACCTGCCTCCATTTCTGGAAAGTTTGCGAGGTGACATCCTTAGGAAATTGCATGAGCTCTAGACACAAACAGGCCGGTGGGTTGGACTGTGAGAGGGCAACTGTGGCGGGATGGTAAGATCAGCCCCTGAATGCGTTGAAAATAAAGTTTCCAGCGGATGTCAGTGTTGGTCTGACACCGAGCCTTTGTTCCTGAAGAAGTGTGTGATGGCTGACAAACTGCGGGCCACTATAGTGTCATTGATTGTGATTTTGCATGCAATGCAGTCAAACGTCTCTGAGGGCACCTGGAGAGCATTTCACGTTTCCCGTCTATTTTCAGAGAGTTGATAAACCAGGGAGAATAAGAACGACTTTCCCCCTCTAATACGCGTTTGTTTTACATGACATTGATCGTTGCATAATAGCAGCGGCTATATCCCTGTCTTCCCACCATAATTTTGTTCAAAATTATTTCTATTTGCTTTGGGGTGAAATTTTTTTCTAAACTCTTCTTTAATTATTGTCTCCTGATATTTTACATCGTTTATGAGCCAACTTCCAGGCAANTTTTTTTTTTTTTTTTTTTTTTGTAAATCTTTCCTCATTCCGTTTCCTGGTTTCAAATTGTTTCTCCAGAGAGAATATTCGCAATTTTGGCAAGTCTATTTAATTTTAAAAGTGTACATTTTGTGTAAAATTAGGTGGCGTGGCTAGCTCAGCATTTGTAACGGTGCTTTCACTTCGAGAGGTTTCTCACGTTCACTGTGACACTGTTACATCGACACTAGATCAAAGTAGCTTGGATGTGGATGTAATCATCTCCTGAACAGTTTTTTGTTTCATGGTTTTGCACCGCAATGATACGTTTCTCGCAGAATCGACAGCTTTCTGGCTATTTGGCAAATTAATTTTAGGGAATGTTTAAGGCTTCAGCAGCTTTCTTCATTCCTCTCCATCAATTTAGCCGGAAAATCTCTTTCGTACCTAGTCATCGTTGGTAAAATGTTCGGAACATATTCTCACCATTTTGTGGTCGAATTTATCATTTATACTCACAAAAAGGGATTATTGCAACTTAAACTTGATCTTTATGGTTTGCGTGCACCATTTGTGTTGGTACATTACACTGATTTAGACTAAACATGCAGTTTTAATTTCTTTAACTTGTTAATATTTGTTTGCATTGGAAACCATGAAAGAAATAAGAAAGACTAATTTGGTTATCTTTTAATGAAATGAAAGTTTCATCCTTTGTCGTGGGATCCCTAAACCGTTCGGGGCCTATCGTCTAACTGCATATTTGATGTTCCGGGAACGAGAACTTGTGGGTATTGAAGAGGAATGGCGACCTGGATTGTCTGACGCGGGGCCAGGGAGACGCAGGTAGGGAGCTTACTAAATGTTCAAGTAAACACAGAGTGCGGGATCGAATTCAGGCCGCGCGGTGTGATAGGAGACGTGAACGAAACATCAAGTAAAGAAGAGGGCCTGAATGTACGACAAACGCGTTATTTTTATAGTTTATTATATAGAATGTAAGGTAATTCGCGGATACGAAATGCATCACACGAATCTGTGATCGAAACTAACTAGAAAATACTCTTTGGTAAAAAAAGCCTAAGGGTCTGGGTTTACGAGAAAAACGACATGGAAGTAGATAAAACGGCTTTACTCCACGTTAAGCTCAGCATACAGCATCGGCATACAAAAAGTAGAAACGTGATAACAGGTGTTGTAAGTTTGCTCTGCCCACAGCAATGCACTTGTTCCCATGGTGTATGCATGCAGCATGCACGGAGCTCGGCCACCATGCCCACTGCCATGTCCCAGTACTCACTGCATGTGAACTCCATGGCCTCCTTGCCACTACTCAGCTGGACTCGTTCCCTCACCGTATGCCTTACCACCGACACATTAGTTGCAGCGTTGCCACATCACCTCACCTTCATTTAATAGGAGTACCACGTGTATTCGCGTGGTGCAGTTCGTATCCGTGATTACCTGACATCTTGTAAGAGTCAGTTCGCATACCAAAGTAATTGATGGCACGGACTTTAGAAGGCACGCAAGACCCAAGAGCCTTCGATAGGGTAGATTTCAACAGAGAAGAGGACGTCGAGTTATATGGTATTTTATTTTCAATAGTTCCAAGAGAACATTTTTTGTCGAATACTTTCAACATCCGCATTCAGAATTATGTAAGAAATGTATGCGTTGTTAGTTCATAAGTAGAACGCAGAGAAACTTGAACGCCTGTTTTCAATAACTGCTTTTGTTTTTTACTGGCTTTAATATTTTCCTCATGGTCGAAATTAAGACATTTGCATTATTGAACTGAGCTATCTAGGTAAACCATTACATGGGTTATGTTTTTTCACTTGGTCTAATGTGATTCCGTTTAAAGCGAATTTTGAGGAAGTCTGGCTAGTGTTTCCGATATAGTTTTAAATAATTAATTTATTTTCATCACTTATGAATTTTCTTTGATTTCAACTTTTCTGAATTTATAATTTTTCGGTAATTTCCAGCTAGATACTTTTTTATTCAACTAAACTCTATCTAAACCCTCTCTGTTTGTTTTACTGCGGAATGTCGTGCCTATTTATCTTTTCTTCAGTACAGATATTCTTATATGCCAGTTTTCAGTTGTGCGTCGCATTTCACAAAGGTGAGACCGGTGATTGCATGCAAGTCATGTATAAGGGTTTTGTTTCCACATATATTCCTAAGCCAGGCAGGCTAATAAACTTTAATTTTATTATCTTCTAGTCTAGCAGGGTAACGTATACATACTTACACACACGATCCACGAGAGTATGTGTTATACTACATCAACATGCCGCACGACTTGACTACGTATATACAAATACAAGCAGAATGGTCTGACCCACAGATCAATTGTCTGGTACTCATTGTGTATGTTGTCTATAACCATTGTATAATTTTGGTCGGCTATCGACTTCTTTCGCTGTGAAAAATTCATTAGAAGAATAAAAATGTTGCATAAATCACAACTTGATAGAAAACATTTTATTCCAATTTTCTGTGATACTAATTGAATTAATTTCAACAAGTCCAATTAAAAATAAATCAGTGTTTTTTTTCTTCAGAATACAGGCCAATATTAGAACCTTTAATATTCTGCTGTTGCTATATTTTCAGAACTCATGATCACAACATCTGTCTTACTACGGCTGGGCCTACCTAAAGTTTCTTCTATGGTGTTTCTGTCATCAAGGCACCTGGTGCGTGGTCGAGAGGCCCGGGTTAGAACCAAGCCGCCGAATGTCTTGTGGAGGCCGGGGTATTTTACCAGAGAGCCTTATTATCTACAGCGAATGCAAAGGCGCTTCACTAAGCAGTTTACTTTGCTCCCGCCTTAGAGATAACGCATCGTATGTCGTGAGCGAGTCTGTACCCAAAGATTTACTTCTGGCGCTAAAATTTGGTGCTCTTCGAAGTGATGCTAAAGTAAGGAAGTTCTCTTCGACAGTAGGCGAAAGTTTCATCTTCTTTTGACTCGAAATAACCATTTTATAATAGATAATAACAAAATTGAATATTTAATATATCTGTGCCTAGTTCTTCCAGTAGCTAAGTTACGACTGTACTAAAGTTTTCAATTTTTAAAATGGGATTTAGTTCCTTGATTCTCACCATTCCCAAGTACAATTTATAGTGAAAAATATCAATGTTTGTAAATTTCCCATTGCTAATTAATGAATAACAGCCCTTTAAAAACAACGATGTTAAACCACGTACCAAATAATAGACTTGACTAATTGTTTTTTTTAATGAAATATATTCAATATAGTAATAAATTACACATTTATGTGCCTATGAATGCATGTACCCTTCTAAATCAGTGAATTCGAACAGTTAAATACAACTCACTGAGTATGTAGTTATTTTGCTGCCACTGACCTGCGAATATACGGAACTCACTTTCGATAAGTGATATGAAGCAGTAGTTTAACTGTCAATTAGTGTACATAATTGGTAATTATGTGGACACGAATCACTGATGTAAAATCATTAGTCATTAAGTTATTTCAGTTGATAATTTTTCACTGTTTTGCAGTCGCATTCCCCTGGTTTGAAGCAGTTATAAAATATAAAATTTTAGAAGGTGTACATATCTCTAAAAAGGGGGAAAGTTATCATCTGAACATAATAAGTCAATCTGTAGAGAGGTTTAAAGTTAAGGGGATTGGGTACGTCAGATACATTTGGTTCAGATTAACATTTATAGCAAATTCCAGATCATCACAATCATACAAAAGCTGTTCTCGAAGTTTATAGATCAAAAGTAAAGAATGCGCTATGTTATGTAGTATTCATTATTGATTTTATAAATAAAGTTTTGGTACTGGCTTAGTTAGTTGAATGACAACCATATTTTTCTCATTGTGGGCACTGGGAATACATGTATCCCCGTCGGCGAATTTTAAATAAGTGGGCGGTAAACACCAGCAATAATGTGTTACTAACTTGTTTTTATTTATTTCAATTATTAGGGCTTAATTTATGAGCTTTGTAGCGTATCCAATTCTTTATATCAACAAGTATCTGTTTACAGAACCTACAGTTGCTACAGAAATAACCATTTCATTTATATAATACAACATCACAACGATGCTGTTTCTTAAACCATTTAATTAGTTTCGGCTGATATCGCCAATACTGTATTGGCATAAGTGACGTCCCATTTATGAAGGAAAATCTTGTTCTCTCCCAGCATGTAAATTCATATCCATGCTAAAGTCGTCGAGTGTTACGTTATGAATGTTAGTATTCTGGCGCAACGACATTCACGTTGGTTGTGTTTGTTTATAACAAATTTTTATGTTACGTTAACAATAGAAATTGCTGGCATCTGTAAAACGTGTTTACAAAACAGATGAAACAGTTTGCAAATGTAATTAATTCTAGAACAGTTCTGGTCTCTAGTCTCTAGATAGTATAAAACAAAGTCGCTTATCAGCGTCTGTATGTGTATTCGCTTAGTACTTCTAAACTACTTTATGAATTTTGATGCGTTTTTCAACATCATTTAGAAATTTCCTGAGAAAGGTTTTCGTATATAAAACATTTATATTTAATGTAAGGATAGTAGAGAAATGTTGAACCGTNAAAATTTCCTGAGAAAGGTTTTCGTATATAAAACATTTATATTTAATGTAAGGATAGTAGAGAAATGTTGAACCGTTTGTAATTAAGTCGTAAAAAACATGGCTTGCGCTGACTAAACCATAAGAGATACATCAAACTAATGTGCTACAGAATTGTAGCTCTCAAAAAGGTCCTTCAGAAAAGTTCGCGATAGCATATGTTTATCTTTTAAGGTGACCCACAGTAACCATTTTTGTCTTACAATGTATCGCTGTAAAAACTAAATTGCTACCGGGCGAAGCCGGGCCGGTTCCCCACTAAACATGTAAATGTAAAATCTCCCGACGAACAGTTTTTTTTATAAGAGTCAAACATTTACGGTAGAAGTTACGTAGCGTCCAGCGGCTGCACAAATTTCTTCATTACTTTGCTTCGTGTTTGCGACGAACGCGAGAATCGCAAGAAAAACTTCTTGTGACTTTCAAATCAGTCTCAACGCTAAGTAGTTTACATGTGAATCAACTTAGCTTCGTTGTATTAGATGCCGCTTGCTGAGTGTGCATCGCAATCGCGTGGGACTGCACCCAGCACGCCTTCAGCCGGCCCAGTAGCAGGCGGACGTAACCGTGAGAGGAAGCACAACGGCAAGACGTCTGGCTTTTCAACTATTGCTTTGTGAACGACCAAGGGACAGGCTGTGAGTCGAAGTCCACCGCCTGCTCCGCGCCTCGTGTCCATTAAAGTTACTATCCGAAAGTTCGCCTGCAAGTCTGTGAGCTGCAACTTGTCATACACGAAATGCCACCTTCACAACTAAAGGGTATGGTGCCTGGCAGCCCCGTTAAGATCTACTTGTGTGCTCAATGTGTATTCTTCCGCCGTATATAAACGTGACATTGTCATGGATCTGATCACTTCATTTATGCGTCGACCGAGTGAAACTATTCAATTATCGGAAAAAAAGAAAATATTTTACTTATATGTATTAAAAAAACAGAAAACAAAAGTATTCATTTCATAGTTTAGCAATATTTGTCTAACAGTTTAAATTCAACTTTAAAGAACGTAACTTCTTTACCGCCGTCGTTACCAACTTGAGTGGGTGCACGCGGGGTGCATACGTAGGGAGCGGCAGTGACATTTTCAAAGGTTGATTTCAAAAGTGCTCACTTTACCGTGAGCAGTCGTGTAGGGGCGATGTGGTGCTAGTGACGTTAGTGTTAGTGTCGACTCTGTCACTCCCTCGCTTCTGTGTCTTGAACATGTCAAACTACTTCAGGTGCACACGAGCTTTCACGTGTAAAGGAGTCCGGGTGCTCGGAACGCAAGTTCGGCGAGATGACTATTCACAGACGAAATGGCAAAGCGGTTCCTTTGATCAGGACCTACCCACTCTCTGATTGGGTCCGCCGGGCTCTGGGAACGGACCTTGGCTACTGGGTGCTGCGAAAGGTTCCACATTAGCCGGCTGACCAGTTGCTGACTGGCGAACGGCGATAGTAGATAATATTGTAGAGAACTAGCGCACAAACCCCCAATTCTTCAAACCTCACATTTGACACGCATTTTAAGTATTTAAACTCAGCTTTTAAACATAAAATATCAAATAGGCCTATAACAAAACTAAAAAAAAAATATATTTTTTAATCAATTGATTGAAAGAAAAATAGGCGACAAAAACATAACATTTCATCATACTCTGATTCAATTATTTCAAACGGCTGTTTTAACGGTACGGATGGCCGCTAAAAGCCGTTTTTACATAAAAATTCCTATCTGTGGTATTAAAAGAGTAGTTTGAAATATTTGCACTAGAATATGTAAATATTATGTTTTTAAATATTATGTTTTGTCCCTTGTATTTCTTTCAATCGATTGATAAAACTTGTTTTATTATTCCTATTTTTGATATTTTGTGTTTGAAACCTGAGTTTAAAATGTCAACAGTGTGGTTGGAAAAGTTGCTGGTCTGTACCATAGCTCTATCAGTTATTATCTACTGGCGTTCCGGCATTTTGCTGGCCAGTGAGGTAGTTTTGCTGGCTCGTGGGTGCGTAGTTGGGGGTGGAAGAGGGTGTTCCGCCTCTGTATAGTTGGCTAGTGTGCGTGTCGGTGGTGAGGGCGGGTGACGCGAGGTTATCGCGGTCACGCCACACGTTGAGNTTGCTCTTTCCTCCTGCTACTGTGATTGGACAGCAGGTGTATAAACACACCTGGTGAGCCAGTAGTAAGCAGGAAGTAGTAGTGAGTCCCGTACCAAGATCTCACTTGGTCTCAGCGACCAAGGAGCAAGCAATAGTGTCTCGAGAGTGCAGGTGGTTCTCGGCGAAGTGACCACTCTTGCTGATGTCGCAATACGGAAATACTTAGCACTATTTTATACACGTGAATGTTGTTGCTACCTGTCTGCCAGCCAATTTTATTCATAGTTATTCATACCTAATGTTATTGTAAAAAAATTGATTACGTTATTAAAATAATTTACGAAGTTTCTAAACAATTATTGTAGAGCATCAAAATGTGGGTATTTATGTGGTGTAACTTTTTAAACAACGTATACGTACAGATTTAGTAGACACGAAGTAATTTAGAATCTGATAATGAGTGTTAAAGAGTGGCACATCTTGCTATTCCCATTATTTTAACTATGGCCACACTCCACAACTTAACATCAAACTACCTAATTTGTTTGTTTGAAAACACTGCAAAAATCNTATTTTAACTATGGCCACACTCCACAACTTAACATCAAACTACCTAATTTGTTTGTTTGAAAACACTGCAAAAATCATGTTTTCTTTACTTGATTAATTTTATTATTTTTTTGCAATACTCTAAATACTACTTTTACACTATATTAAATGTTGGCAACTAGTAGCAGCTCTTCGCCATTTGTTATTGCAGTTAGAAAGAAACAAAAGTTTGGCTTAACTTAAGCTGCAAAGTAAACGTCACTCAGAAAACCTTCAAATTTGCTACAGTCACGCAATAAGTACAAGTGCGGAGTGAAAAGTCAAAGCAGGCAGCTAGAATCATACAGGATAATATTTTGTTGTTATTAATTTTAATTATAGATATTTTTTAGTTAACTGTACTAAAATTATAGTTTCCAGACATAGTATATGTTTTCATGCATTAATTTTTTGCATAAGTAATTGATTGACTTATATTTTAGAAGTTAAATATAACTTATTTGCAGTATAATTCCATGTTAGTACCATCATGTTCTAAAACAAGTCAAAAATAAAAACTTTCTAAGTGAAACACATTAAATCAGAACATATCGTTTACGTGTTACACAACTGCATCGAAAATAGTTTCGAAATGCTACACTTGCATACCATTTTATATAGTTTCTTTAAAACACAATAAGAATAGGTGTGATTAATAAGGGCATTATAATCTGCTTGCTATCATGAGACAGTGTAACCGCTATTTACANACAATAAGAATAGGTGTGATTAATAAGGGCATTATAATCTGCTTGCTATCATGAGACAGTGTAACCGCTATTTACAACAACCGGCTAGTCCATCCATAAGACCACTTCCCACTTGGAACTAGTGTATGTTTCCTGAGGTAACCAAACAACTCAAGTGGAGGTCGACAATGTCTCGTCTCTTGAAAATCGCACTGCATTTACAAACAATCTCTGAACTGGTGTNCAACTCAAGTGGAGGTCGACAATGTCTCGTCTCTTGAAAATCGCACTGCATTTACAAACAATCTCTGAACTGGTGTATTCCTTTTCCTACACTGTAAAAAAATATTTCTGATAAAAAATTCCTAAACTGTAATGGAAGTTTGTTAACGTATACATTGTATGGAAATAATAGCACATGTCAGACTGCAAATACAGGAATGTTGAGCGACGTTACTATACAAGGTCGGGGACTCCTCTACGCACTTGACTGTCTNGTCAGACTGCAAATACAGGAATGTTGAGCGACGTTACTATACAAGGTCGGGGACTCCTCTACGCACTTGACTGTCTTGTGAGCGAAGTGTACCTACCACTCGCAATTCCTCACTATTCCTATACATTGATGTGGTGAGTTCACTAATAATTTCTTAGAGTGTGGCATTATATTATAACAGCAGTGAGTTTTGATCACATTTAATATATGTATGTAAAGTCAGTTATTGTTTGCGATATGCCAGCTATGGATATGTTGTACATCAANGTCAGACTGCAAATACAGGAATGTTGAGCGACGTTACTATACAAGGTCGGGGACTCCTCTACGCACTTGACTGTCTCGTGAGCGAAGTGTACCTACCACTCGCAATTCCTCACTATTCCTATACATTGATGTGGTGAGTTCACTAATAATTTCTTAGAGTGTGGCATTATATTATAACAGCAGTGAGTTGNTACCTACCACTCGCAATTCCTCACTATTCCTATACATTGATGTGGTGAGTTCACTAATAATTTCTTAGAGTGTGGCATTATATTATAACAGCAGTGAGTTTTGATCACATTTAATATATGTATGTAAAGTCAGTTATTGTTTGCGATATGCCAGCTATGGATATGTTGTACATCAACGTACATTACACAGAAAGAAACACAAGCAGTGCTGCAATGGGTTGGTTTGTTTACAATATTGTTTCACCTTGACACAAGCTCTGTCTGGGACATGACGTGGGTGTGCATGCGGCATCTCACGAATTGCAGCATATTGCAACAAGCAATCTCGATATATGCCACTCGCAACCTGCCTCTGAATAACTGTAGTGCTAACTTAACCTCTTTACACTCACTGAGTTTGTACGTAGCTAGCCTAGTTAGCTGTTGTGCTCAAATTAAATGTTAAAACAAACTCATAACATTAACAAATATTCACGCAAACATTGTAGTTGTGCCAAATTCACCAGCTCTCGGGTTTTTAGTTATAGCAAATTTTATTCTTTTTGTGGGTGAAATTATATAAATTATTGTATTGCTCATTTTCGCTTCAAAAATATTAAAACTTCTTGAAGTAAAACTGTTTATGCTTCCTTCAGTGTATTAAACTTATATCCCTAAAGTTGGGAATCTAAAAATTTTCAAACAAACTTTTTATATCCTTTGCTTTTCATCCGTTTTACAAGCAAAGTACAAATCACTTTTAATATTTCTGTCATATAATATGGTGTTAATTTTCCCAGTAATTTAGTACGTTTGCAACATTCCAGATACACTTAGTGACTGACACTGATCACAAACTTCAAAAAGTAAATTAATTTCAGCAACATGTTTGTTTGTTATGCAAGATTTCAGCCTGCAAGAATACATGCAAGTAGAGTTACTGTGATTGGCCAGTTCCTCACTGTCATGAAGGCGCAGCCAGATCAGGGCTCGCAATGCTAATATACTGTCATTTACAAGTTGGAACGACACTCCCCTCAGACATTCCTGATTTGTGTTGAACCGCTGGGATTCAGAATGTTAGGTTGATTTTAGTTCCTGGCTCGCAGTGCCTGTACACGCACCACGAGGTTGATCCACAGCTACAGCCCCATTCAACTAATCTCGTTCACAAGTACACTGCGTATTGNTGTACACGCACCACGAGGTTGATCCACAGCTACAGCCCCATTCAACTAATCTCGTTCACAAGTACACTGCGTATTGCAATCCAGCATTCTGTATCCCATGCAGTTCAGAGGATACAACTGTGAAACTGAATCTATCTGTGCAGACTAAGATTNCAATCCAGCATTCTGTATCCCATGCAGTTCAGAGGATACAACTGTGAAACTGAATCTATCTGTGCAGACTAAGATTATGTTCAAATACCTCTTGTTGTGTGGTTGTGTATGGAATGCTACAAACAAATCGGTGTGCCGGTGCATACAAATAAGTCAACGTGGACCAACAGTAGCCATTTTCACTGCGCACGTGCCATTAAAGAAAGTGTCTCCTCGCCTCTCAAATTNAGTCAACGTGGACCAACAGTAGCCATTTTCACTGCGCACGTGCCATTAAAGAAAGTGTCTCCTCGCCTCTCAAATTAAGAAATGAAATAGCTTGGTACAATCGATTTTTTATGCAAATGAAGGTATTGGCAAGAATTTAGCAGGGTTAGGGTTCTGTAGAGGCAAAACATATTTGACGTTTTGAAGAATGTCATAAAAGTGGATGGTATCTAATGTATAATAGTCTGGAAAGTATAACAAACTATTCTGCAGGCAGATACTATTANGTCATAAAAGTGGATGGTATCTAATGTATAATAGTCTGGAAAGTATAACAAACTATTCTGCAGGCAGATACTATTAAGTTAGGGTTCTAAATTGGCAAAACATATTTGCCATTTTTGAATAATAACGTAGCAGTGGATGATATCAACCGTATACTAATAGAATGAAGACTATAATAAACTGCGTTGTTAGCAGATAATGTAAGGTTAGGTTTCTGTAGTGGTAATAAATATTAACGTTTTTTTTAATAGTCACTTAGCAATGCACGATATCAATTATAACCAAGTCTGAAGGGTATAATAAAATATGTTGTAGGCAAGTAATTGTAGGTTATGTTTCTGTAGTCGCAACAAATATTGACCGTCGTCATNGTATAATAAAATATGTTGTAGGCAAGTAATTGTAGGTTATGTTTCTGTAGTCGCAACAAATATTGACCGTCGTCATGTAATCTCACAGCAGTGGATGGCATCTATCGTATAATCTCACAGCAGTGGATGGTATCTATCGTATAATCTCACAGCAGTGGATGGTATC
>NQII01005711.1:118014-131949 GCA_002778355.1 Clitarchus hookeri | reverse complement strand
GGCGGTGAGGGCTGGAGGTGGTGAGGGCTGGAGGTGGTGAGGGCTGGAGGTGGTGAGGGCTGGAGGTGGTGAGGGCTGGAGGTGGTGAGGGCTGGTGGCAGTGAGGGCTGGAGGTGGTGAGGGCTGGTGGTTGTGAGGGTTGGTGGTGAGGACTGGTGGTGGTAAGGTGTTGGAGGAAGGGCCGACATCTGCTGGACCAATACATCAACACCTGCGATGCGAACACCCTCTCTCTTTCTCTCCCGCCCCCTGCCACACCAACCCAGCACGTAGTCGTCACAGATATGTATTGGCTACTCATGGTCAAGTGAGAACCTTTCAATGTCCTACGAGCAGTCATAAGAACTCGAATATTATATTTGATTGTTGTCTCTGGCGTTAACTTTTGATATCTACAAAATGTATAATGTATGTTTATTGGCTACATGGCAATTTCAGTATTAATAATTTGCGGAAATATACAAATTAGCTGAAAGAAACTTTCAAGAACAACCTTAAACAAAGCTCACTTCACCATGAACAGTGTAAACTTGTTTGTAGCCAGCCACTTCCTCTATCCCCCCCCCCTCCCTTGTGCGTTACCCTCTGGGAAAGAGCATTTTAAATATAGTCTATTCGCGGTTTCTTCACACGCTTTGAATGAAACCTTTGAAAAATCACCCCAATATGATGTGCTTTGAATGTTTCGTGAATACATAATAATATATCACAATCTTTTCATAGTTATATAAACATAAAAGTATCTTATTTTTGGTTAAATTACATTTTTCTTGTATTTTATTTATAAATTATAATACTTNTTATATAAACATAAAAGTATCTTATTTTTGGTTAAATTACATTTTTCTTGTATTTTATTTATAAATTATAATACTTCGTTTATAATTGAAATAAATAAAACAGGGATAAAATAAATGTGTTGGCAATGCCTAGTAAGAAATTGTTCTTATGCGAAATATTGTTAGACTGGGTGCGCGCGCTGTCACTTCAGTGTAATTTTCTAGACTCGGTTAAGCTTTTTTTGCATGACGCGGAGGAATATCCTGGGAGTAGAACTTTAGCAGGGCTTCAGAAAACATTGGAAGTCACTGAGAATGGAGTATAACAACTGAGCTATCCATAGGCCTGTGGAGGTAATAGTAGCAATATTTCTTGTAGGTAGGCTGAATTTTGTCTCGTACGCGTGTCCTCACCACAGCATTAGTAATTTATTTAATAACTATCCAAATCACGTTTTGAAACGTTTGTTTACATTTCATTGCACAGGATTCTCGCTGTAAAAAAAAACTAATAATATTGTGTTTTTATAATGTTTGCCTTTTATGCAGTATGATGAGTACTATAATTTTATCGCACTTGTTTGTGTAAATTCTGTTCTAACCTCAGTCAGAGCCACTTGGTTTTGCCAATTCTACTGGGAAAACAGACGTTCATTGTTGTGCCATAGAGATTGTTAAATGCGCAGTTGGCAGGAGCACTCTACGGCATGTTTCTTCTGTGGTTCACATGAAGCTGATCGCTATTTAAAATTATAAGAACAGTATGTAAAACTATAAAGGAAATTTGAAGATCGAAGTGATTTGGTCCATATGTATACTGTTAGCAAGCAGTTCTAAGGCTCGCAAGCCATGAATATTCAGATATGAACACGAAACTAATCATCTATGATCACATCTACCTGATCACGCCCTGACAAGCACGCCATACTCTCCATTTACAACGTAGAGTGATATCGCTGGCTGCGCAGAACCAGCCACTGTCTCCCAACATTGAACTGCTTTTCTGCCCGCACGACTAGCAAAAGCGTCATGGATTGGATTTGATGTTAGAACACTGTTTAGTAAACAGGCATTTTGAGAGATTTGTAAACTTTCTCCAACAAATTTGTTAAAAAGTTCGATTAAATTTAAATTGGTAAAAGTGTTTTATTCATATAAAAGTACGTGTCATTTAAAGATTAAGATATAAACAAACACATTCCAACACTGTTGACAAAGTAGCTTTAACAGTTGTATGGTTGGGGTAGGTCAATATTGGGTCCATGCGCAGAGCACGAATAATCGGTCTACCTCATCTTATGTCTGTGGTTCCCAAAGCCACGAGTGTCACACCTCATCGTTGTGAATACACTTGGTATCGACCACCGCACTCAAAATCTATCATTATTAAGTAAAATTAGATTTTGAATATATTACGATGAATGTCACTTGATAACTTGTGCCATTTTTCATAGCCACGGTAAGCTTGCCACTTCTCCAATCCAAACAGACAACCGCAGTAACGTCCACTACCATCAAAGCTGTCACAACCGACGCGCCAATGGTCGCCAGTGAACCAATCCCTCTAGAAGAACCAGGTTCCATTCCCAGCGGGGACACGGTCAGGGACTTTCACACGTGGGAGCGGACGATGCCACGTGTCAGCGGGTTTTCTCGGGGACGTCCCGTTTCCCTCCGCCCTTGTGTTTCAGCGATACTCCANCACAACCGACGCGCCAATGGTCGCCAGTGAACCAATCCCTCTAGAAGAACCAGGTTCCATTCCCAGCGGGGACACGATCAGGGACTTTCACACGTGGGAGCAGACGATGCCACGTGTCAGCGGGTTTTCTCGGGGACGTCCCGTTTCCCTCCGCCCTTGTGTTTCAGCGATACTCCACACTCACCTCGTTTCACCCGCATAGGCTCTCGAGATCACGGTGTTGAGAGCCACCCCAACCTCTCCACTCCAGTCAACTTCACTCCTCTCCAGTCAACTTCACTCCACTCGAGTCAACTTCACTCCATCCTTGTCAACTACTACATCACGCCATAAAATCCTACCACCACCACCAACACTATGTTCAAATTGCGCTGAACACAATATTCTGCATGCAAACCACAATATACTTTAATGAATAAGACACGATATTATCGAAATTAGTTATTTATAAATGATTATGAGCTGCGAATGTAAAGGTATTTTGTGTCGGTGCTTTGCATCGCGTGGGCGAGAGAAGTGTGTGTGTAGGGGACAGTGTAGTGATATGATAGCGGGCGGCAAGAACAGAGGAATGTTGGAAGGCCAGGCAAGCGACAATCCGGGACATGCGTATCTTGTTACGAAAAGTCTGCTGCCGCGATAACCCTTTTGCGCCTCGCGCGTTCCTGACCTTCACCTGATAGAATTGCTGTGTTTATCTGAAGAAGTTTCCTGGTTAATGGCCTCGTTTCTGTCAGTATGTGTCGGTGTGCGCGAACATTCCAGATCAAGGCCAGCGATAGTATTTAAGCGTGGTGGACCTCCCGAGCCAGGAGTGTTATGAGCGTCGGGAGTTTGAGCGATTGTGCGGCATTGTGTGATAGATAACTAGTGGCTCCGGAAGTTACCAGTGGGAGGAAAATCTTCGACTGCGGACATCGGTGCAGTGAAGAGTGCGACTGGCTGGCTGGACTATTGAACTGGATGCGTGAATGAAAGATATTTCAAATGATGGCAACAGACAGACTGAACATGTTTTAATGATGAATGTGAGTTAACTGACTTTAACCAAACAGAGAAGGACTCAAATTAGACTTGAGCTAAACATAAAAAATTGTTCTGGCCTACTATAAACAACAACAAAAGCAGCAGCGAGAAAAGGCAGCGGATGGCAGGTGAGAGTACAACACATTCGGAAGGGGGGAAGGTCGGTGACTGCTGAAAGGAAGGCCACGACATTACTACATGTAAGGTCGGTGAAACCGAATTTGAATGCAATACTGGCGGAGGGGAGCCAGAATTATGCTCCTTTCCAGATGGTCTTCAACACTGGGGCGACCATAAGAGTAGTAAGACCTGACATCCTCGGGCCTTTC
This sequence comes from Clitarchus hookeri, assembly GCA_002778355.1. Lineage (NCBI taxonomy): Eukaryota > Metazoa > Arthropoda > Insecta > Phasmatodea > Phasmatidae > Clitarchus > Clitarchus hookeri. The sequence goes on along the minus strand of NQII01005711.1, from coordinate 128,113 downwards.
CTCCAGCGATCGCACGACGACGCCATGGAGCGGTACTATATAACTATAGTAACTGGTGCGACCACACCAGTTACACGTAAGAGAAAAGTGATATTTTGGGGGTTGATGTACTTTCCTAAGTAGGCTGGGTTGCTGTATCGATACTCGACTTGGTCTGTTACGAGTAGGCAGTACAGAGTGGGTAGTGTCAACACTGCATGATTTGTCCTCCCAAATTAGCTGCCCATTAGTCTGTTGCTAACCCACTGTGCTGCCCGGNTAGTGTCAACACTGCATGATTTGTCCTCCCAAATTAGCTGCCCATTAGTCTGTTGCTAACCCACTGTGCTGCCCGGTTCTAGCGAAATTGTCATTGCAGGCAGATATCAAGGAAAATTTGTCAAGTGTTTGGATGTCACTGAGCCAGCAGAGAGGGTTCGCATGCTTCCAGTTAAAGTCGTTGTAGCAAGGACTTTGGTCTCTTCTAATTCTGACAGTTTTCAAGTTAGAATAATAAATTTCTCCCAAAGTGTCATTCGTATTGAGGAGGGGGCCATGATAGGTGTTTGCAAGCAGGTCACACAGGTTCTTCCAAATTTTCCAGAAGATTAGAGTAAATCAAATAGAATGCCCTCTACTATAGGTATTGCAGGAACTACTAGTAAAAACAACAGAAAATCATNGATTAGAGTAAATCAAATAGAATGCCCTCTACTATAGGTATTGCAGGAACTACTAGTAAAAACAACAGAAAATCATAATTGGTACCAAGGGAAGGCTGTCTCTGAATTACTGTAGAAAAATATGGGTGCCTTCTTGTGTGAATCAAATGATCTTGGAATGACTGATGAGACCTGCCTCCACATTGACACAGAAGATGCCAGACCCATAATACAACTACCAAGACGACCGTCACTAGCCTCGAATTGAGGCAGTTGAAGGAATTCTGAAGAAAATGAAGGAGTAGACTGATAGAATCATCAGTTAGTCCGTGGTCGTCAACTATTGTACTTGTTAAGAAGAAAGATGGCTCTCTGAAGTTTTGTGTAGATTACCGCCACCTTAATAATGTGACAAAGAACGACTCTTACCACTTCCAAGGGTAGATGACACATCGACAGCTTAGCAGTTTCGCAATAGTTTTCTAGTTGGGACATGAATAGTGGTGCTTGCAGTGCGAGGTGGCCCCAGAGGAACAAGAGAAGACTGCATTTTGTGTCCAAGGGAAAGGAACCTGGCAGTCCTGTCATACTTAGATTCTTTATTCCAGAAAGTGGCTGCAGCCAACTTGAAACAAGTTNGGAAAGGAACCTGGCAGTCCTGTCATACTTAGATTCTTTATTCCAGAAAGTGGCTGCAGCCAACTTGAAACAAGTTCTTGAGAAGTGCCACCTGTTCCAAAAGAAAATACATTTCTTGGGACATGTAGTATCGGCCCACAAAATTGAAANTTTCTTGAGAAGTGCCACCTGTTCCAAAAGAAAATACATTTCTTGGGACATGTAGTATCGGCCCACAAAATTGAAACAGACCCAGAGAAGACCAAAATAATAATAAATTGAAGGACAACAACTGACAAAATCTAAGTGCGGAGTTTTCTGGGATTAAATGCCTACTACCATCAGTTTGTAGCTGTGTTGGCCACGATTCCCAAACCACTACATGCATTGACTGAGACGAAAAGGAGATTTCATTGGACCACTGAGTGTGAAAATGCTTTTCGTAAGCAAAATGAAATTCTGATATCTCCAGCAGTTCTGGGTTTCCCGAAAAGTGAGGGCATGTTTATTTTGGACANCGTAAGCAAAATGAAATTCTGATATCTCCAGCAGTTCTGGGTTTCCCGAAAAGTGAGGGCATGTTTATTTTGGACACTGATGTTAGTGATGTAGGCATTGGAGCTGGGTTATCTCAGGTTCAAGATGGGGAGGATAGACCAGAATACTTCAGTAAGGTATTGCATAAGCCTGAGAGAAATTACTGTGTTACACTCAGGGAGCTTCTGGCCATGGTAAATGCAATCTCACACTTCCACCCCTACCTTTATGGCAGACACTTTATTCTAAGAACCGACCATTCTACATAATGCTGGCTACTAAATTTCAACAACCCTGAAGGTCAAATAGCCCGGCGGATAGAGCATCTTCAAGAATATGACTTTAGAAATACAGAACAGATCTGGACCCCTTCACGGCAATTCAGATGCACTTTCTAGAAGGCCATGTGAGCCATTTTGTCGTTGTTGCGAATGCCAGGAAGAAAAGAGTGGTGAATCGTTGAAGGTACAGAAGACAATAATTCAAGTATCTTTATTTCGTGAAGGCTCATCTACCTGAAGTGATGAGAGTATTAGGAAAGAGCGGCTGGATGATTCCACTTTACAGCAATTACTGAAGTGGAAATAAACTGGCTGTCGGACAAAATGGGAAGATATATCTTGTCTGAGCGCAGCAGTCAAAGTAAACTGGGCACAATGTAATTTCCTCGTACTGAATAATGGCATATTTTAAATAAACTGGGAAAGTAATGATGGAAAACACACACATTTACAGTTGGTCATTCCAGGTTACAGGGTTCCCGAATTCTTAAAGGAAGTACATAATGATGCAGTCAGTGGACACTTTGGTGTTAATAATACACTTGACAAAGTTAGACTGAGATTCTACTGGCTTCATTGTCGGGAGGATGTTGGGAAGTGGTGCCGATTGTGCGATAACTGCATTGCGAGGAAGGGCCCAAGGACCAGGAGACGTCACTTCCAGAAATGCAATTTTGTAATCGAATTCGAGAGGATCGCAGTAGATATTCTGGGCCCCTTGTTGTCAAAGAGAGGTAGCCGGTATCTACTGGTTTCCCAAGATTAATTTACCAAGTGGCCTGAGGTCATTCCCTCCCAAACCAAGAAGCACTTACTTTGGTTTATGTACTCATAAAGCATGTCATCTTGAGGTTTGGGGTGCCACTAGAACTCCATTCCGATCAGTGAAGAATCTTTGAAGCTGCAGTGTTCCAGGAGGTAACAAAGATTCTGGGGGGGGGGAGACCTTGTTTAATAAGCTAGTGTGCAATACGCTGCATTATGAAGGTCGGATTCTGAGCCTCTGCATCGGATTTTATCAGTACAGTGTTTCGAATTATAGGGTTTACTAACCTAAAATATTTAGAGGGCCATCATTTTGAAAATAATTAACTGGCCCCCTTAAAACATGCAAGTTTACATGACCTACCATATAGCTACTTGAATGAAGAAGTTAGTGAAAATCGGTTGTTCGGTCCCTGAGATATGTCATAAAAAACTTTATTTTCTTATTTGATGCTATCGTACAAATGATGCTTCTAATGCACAATGTCTACGTGCAAAATTTGGTTGAATTTGGTTAGTAAATTTAATATAAGTGGCAAACTTACATAAAATATTTATGAAGCCGCAATTTTGAACACCTTTTTGTGGCCCATTTAAATCATAAACAATTTTATGGATTTCTGTAGCATTTGTGGTGTGCAAATCTTGTACAAATTAGTTGAAATATTTGAGTGTAACATTTGGTGGGAATCAGTTAATTTGTATTTGAGATATAGCATAAAACCTCCATAATTTTTATATGGCGATCTTCATAAATGGAGGACAGAAAAATACTGTAGTAGCATATTCGATGATTGCGTATTGCCAAATTACAAAGCTAAGTTAAAAAATATTACATAACTTCTTATAAATAGTACACAAAGCATAGCTACCATTTTTTAAATAAGTGCCTGACCCTAAAACATACCAGTTTACACCACCTTGACAAATTTGGTAGGAATCTGTCAATTGTTTCCTAAGATATCAAATTAAAAAAATGTTATTCGCGTTTCGCTCTCCTATAAAATTGAAAGAAAACATGCTTCGTACAATAGATAGTGTGTAATAACTACTATCAGAATACGATATACACTGAGGCGAAAAAAGTCATGCGATACCTCATAATATCGTGTCGGACCTCCTTTTGCCCGGCGAAGTGCAGCAACTCGACGTGGCATGGACTCAACAAGTCGTTGGAAGTCCCCGGCATAAATATTGAGCCATGCTGTCTCTATAGACGTCCATAATTGCGAAAGTGTTGCCAGTGCAGGAGTTTGTGCATGAACTGACTTCTCGATTAGGTCTTATAAATGTTCGATCGGATTCATGTCGGGCGATGTTGGTGGCCAAATCATTCGCTGGAATTGTCAAGAATGTTCTTAAAACCAATCGCGAACAGTTGTGGCCCGGTGACATGGCGCATTGTCATCCATAAAAATTCCATCGTTGTTTGGGTACATGAAGTCCATGAATGGCTGCAAGTGGTATCCAAGTAGCTGAACATAACCCTTTCCAGTCAATGATCGGTTCAGTTGGATCAGAGGACCCAGTCCATTCCATGTAAAAACAACCCACACCATTATGGAGCCACCACCAGCTTGCACAGTTCCTTGTTGACAACTTGGGTCCATGGATTCGTGGGGTCTGCGCCACACTCGAACCCTATCATCAGCTCTTACCAACTGAAATTGGGACTTATCTGACCAAGCCACGGTTTTCCAGTCGTCTAGGGTCCAACCGATATGGTCACGAGCCCAGGAGAGGCGCTGCAGGCGATGTCGTGCTGTTAGTAAAGGCACTCGAGTTGGTCTTCTGCTAGCATAGCCCAGTACAGCCAAAGTTCGCCACACTGTCTTGACGGACACGTCTGTCGTACGTCCCACATTGATTCCTGCTGTTATTTCACGCACTGTTACTTGTCTGTTAACACTGACCATTCTGCGCGCACGTCGTTGATCTCGGTCATTAAGTGCAGGCGGTCGGCCACTGCGTTGTCCATGGTGGGAGGTTATGCCTGAAATTAGGTATTCTCGGCACACTCTTGATACTGTGGATCTCGGAATGTTGAATTCCTTAACCATTTCCGAAGTTGAATGTCCCATGCGTTGAGCTACAACTACCATTCTGCGTTAAAAGTCTGTTAATTCCCGTCGTGCGGCCATAATCACGTCAGAAACCTTTTCACGTGAATCACTTGACTACAAATGAAAGCCCAACCAATGCACTGCCCATTTATACATTCTGTGCGCGATACTACTGCCATCTGTATATTTGCATATTGCTATCCCATGACTTTTGACACCTCTGTATATAACTGTAGGCTAATAGGCTCTATGGCCATCGTTTTCAAAATAAGTGTCTGACATGATTATAACATGCAATTTTACATAATCTGCCGCAATACTACTTGTTTGCCAAATTTGATAGGGATTGGTCAATTCTTTCTTGAGATATGGCATAACTACTTAATTTATTCGCACGGCGCTATCTTACAAAATAGCAGAGAAAATATGTTCTGTATAGATACATGTATGATAGATGTATTTTCTACTGCCAAAATACAAAGTCATGTTAGAATTGATTACATAATTTCGTCGAAATGGCATTCTAAACTTAAATATCTGAAAGGCCACCATATTGAAAATTATTTTCTGGCTTGATTAAAACATATCACTGAACGTCATCTGCATCAGTATTACTTGTTTGTCGAATTTGGTAGGAATCGGTAAATGTTTTACCGAGATGACATAATAACTTTTTTATTCGCATCGTGCTATCTTTCAAAATGGCCGACAAAATGGTTGTGTTGGTATATATGATGCTTCTAAGAGTTACTTTTAGTATAAAGAATTTGGTCGAAATTGTTTAAATGGAATTGTGAAATTACCGAATAAATCTAAAAAAAAATATATTGCCGCAATTTTGAAAGTAAAAACCGCACCTAGATAGAACAGAGGTTGGTCGGAGAACCACGCGTATAGTCTATTCGCGGTTTCTTCACACTTTTTTAACCAAACCTTTGAAAAATCACCCCATGTATCTCGTGTTCGTTGTTTTCTAAATATGTCTTGTATCACAAGCGTTTTATGTTTCTGTTCAAATGAAAGTACCTTATTTTTTAATTAAATTTAACTTTTATTTATATTTTATTTTTGAAATATTTCATTTCATTTATAATTAATATAAATCAAAACAGTCAGAAAATAGGTTTTTTTTGGTAATGCCTAGTAAGAAATATTTCTTATGCAAAATATTATTACACTGAATGCGCACGAATGCGGTGCGCTGTCCTTTTGGTATCATTTTCCAGACTCGGATAGGCGTTGTTTTCTTGAGGCGGAGGAATATCCGGGAAGTAGAACTTTAGCAAGGCTTCAGGAAAGTTGGAAGTAGGGCCTACAAGTGAATATACTATAGTCAGTGATCCCCGGATGTGCAGGCAGAGCTTACTTGAACAGACTATAGCAGGCCTTCACAAAGAAACGGCATATTTAAATATATTGCGTAAACGATTCTCGCTAAACAGTAGAATCATTTTAAAAAAACACATTTAATGAAAAAAATGACAATTCATTTGTTTGGATTTAGTTTTACGAAAAATCCCGAGCCGCTCTAGTGGAGAGGTTAGATTACTAGCCTTTGAAAATGGCAAGTGTTTTTATGTCACCTTTTGCTATTCTTAAACCATCCAAGCCAATGTGGAGCAAGTTGATATGAACTCTGCAATACTTAGCAACTAGCAATGTGAGAGACAAGACTTGGCCGAGAGAGAGAGAGAGAGAGAGTGAACGAGAGAGAGAACGAGAGAGAGAACGGAGAGCCTGGCCTTTCTGAGGAGCAGACATTCTGACCAACGTACAAACAAATATTCGTCACTGCGGCGCGGTACATCACAGAGGAGCGCGGTCGTAGTCATTTGTCAATTTATACAGCAGACAATGAAGCATCGCCACGCCGGTTGTGTTGTCTGGGGTTGTCACTACTAGTCAATACGGGAAAACTAACCTGCCACGCCATGCTTCGTCATTTCCATTCACATATTCCCATGCTTGAAATGCCACATCCCACTTTCCCATAACAACTGTCACTCTAAGAAATTGAACTTATATTACACCTTATGCTATTCATAAATCATCTAAGGTATTCTTTTGGCATTTGCGACGTACCCTACCATACTTTTCCACTTCCATTCCCATGCTTGTTATAACATTCCACTTTTCCACAACAAATTTTATCCTGAACCATCTCATTATGTGTGGCTTTTTAAGTTACTGTAAAACTTTTAAGTTACTGCCGTCGCATTTGACTTGTACCGTGTACCATTATTCACTACTTTTATTTACAAGGCACCTGGATCCTGTCCTGATACTGGCTGCAGCATTAAGTGCATCCTGATACTGGCAGCAGCGCTAAGTGCGTCCTGCTAAGTGCATCCTGATACTGGCTGCAGTGCTAAGTGCATTCTGGTACTGACTGCAGTGCTTAGTGCATCCTGATAATGGTTGCAGTGCTAAGTGCATCCTGGTACTGGCTGCAGTGCTTAGTGCATCCTGGTACTGGCTGCAGTGCTTAGTGCATCCTGATATTGGCTGTAGTGCTAAGTGCATCCTGAAACTGGATGCAGCGCTAAGTGCGTCCTGATACTGGCTGCAGCATTAAGTTCATCCTGAAACTGGCTGCAGCACTAAGAGCATCCTGATACTGGCTGCAGTGCTAAGTGCATCCTGATATTGCTTGCAGCTCTAAGAGCATCCAGATACTGGCTGCAGTGCTAAGTGCATCCTGATACTGGCTGCAGTGCTAAGTGCGTCCTGAAACTGGCTGCAGCGCTAAGTGCGTCCTGATACTGGCTGCAGCATTAAGTGCATCCTGATATTGCCTGCAGCACTAAGAGCATCCAGATACTGGCTGCAGTGCTAAGTGCATCCTGATACTGGCTGCAGTGCTAAGTTCGTCCTGAAACTGGCTGCAGCACTAAGTGCGTCCTGATACTGGCTGCAGCATTAAGTGCATCCTGATATTGCCTGCAGCACTAAGAGCATCCTGATACTGGCTGCAGTGCTAAGTGCATCCTGATGCTGGCTGCAGTGCTAAGTGCGTCAAGTACCTGCCAAACTGCACATGTTTATTTGGAATAGAAAATCGTCATAACTCGGAACAGGAGCAAGAATTATATGATGTGGGATCCCTACTGCAGGAAGCGAAGCGGCAACCTTCAGTATGTATTCGAGCCATATACTGAAACAGTGGGCAACATGTAGGAAAACGGACTTTTGCAGGACAGCTAAATATGAAAAGCAAAGAGACTAAATTGCCGAAACAAAGTTTACAGAGATATTTAAAACTGTTCCTTATTTTTAAATACCACAAAATAGTTCTCTATCTCGGCCCCTTTCCCAAACCAGAAATATTTCTCACGACTTTCAACAAGCTACATAACAGCAGATTCAGATTACACGTTTTGCTGGGCCGTACAAGGTACGAGGGTTATTCGGAAAGTAAGGTCCAATTTCTTATAAAACATAAATTATCACAGGTTTTTTTCAAAAAAACTTTTTTTATTTAATTCCTTACATGTTTCTCTATTTTTATACATAGTTTCCATATTTGTTTAAACATTTTTCATAACGTTCTACAAGTTTTTGTATGCCTAAGTCATAGACATCTGCCGCCTGTGAGGAATTGGTCAGACATTGAGCTTCTTTCACCTCGTCATCTGTGGCGAAGCGCTTGCCTACCTAACAGCGTTTGCCTTTCCGGTGGGTAAAACTCGCAAGGCAAACATTCTAACCGAGCCTCTCTTCAGGGTCGGTGGCGTGGATCTGGCGCCTCTGGGAGTGGAGGAGTTCTGGAAGTATCTGAGCATCTCCATCACTTCCAGGGGGGTCAGGTCTTTCAAGGCTGGCCTTGAGGAGTCTTTGAGACGGCTTACCTCAGCTCCTTTAAAACCTTATCAGAGGATGGAGATCCTGCGAGTCTTCTTACTACCTTCCTTTACCTACCAACTTTCCTTTGCTCGTTTCATTAAGGGCATTCTGAAGGCCATGGATGTCGTTATTATGGCCTCCATACGTCGTTGGTTGAGACTTCCCAAAGATGTTGCGCTGGGATTCTTCCACGCGCCAGTCTCGTCTGGGTCCTTGAGAGTTCCTTCTCTTCTGAAATCAGTTCCTTCATGGATGTTAGGTTGGCTGCGTAATGTCTGTAAGTCCGACTATGCCCCAGCGTGAGAGCTTTTTAAATTACCTCACTTTTCTCGGAGGGTGGAATGGGCGGAGAGTACTGCTGTGACGAATGGACGGATCCTTGACACTTCTTCCAAAATTGAAACCTTTTGGCGCACAGTCTGGTTAAGTTCTGTTGACGGTACTGATATGGAGCCCACCACCCCCTCTTCAACCACCTCTACCTCTTGGCTTTCTCAGGGGGCTGGGGGGTCCGTTCGTCTAATTTCATTTCTGATGTGCAGTTAATTAGTAAGTCTCTCAACAAGAGTGAGAACTAGTAGAGGCAGGAGGCGCCCCTCTGGCTCCTTGCCTAAGTGTCGGGTGGGGTGTGCAGATGCCGAGACCGCGTATCATGTGGTGCAGCAATGCCCTCGCACCCATGATGCGCGGATCTCTCGGCACGACCACCTCGTGGAGCTGGTAGCAGACCACCTTGTTGAGTAGGGGTTCTAAGTACGTCGTGAACCAAGATATATGAATGCCGATGGACTGCGAAAATACAGACTTGGTGGTCTTCAAACCTGGTCAGGAATCCGCCTATATTCTGGACGGTCAGGTCGTCCAGTGTCGAGGGTTAAAATGGTATGAGAAAAATCGTGACCGCTACGAGAAGAACCAGGACGTGATAAAGTCCGTGATGGGGGTGGCTGGGGTGACCGTACTCCCGATCACTGTCTCATGGAAGGGGGTGTGGTTTCCCCCGTCACTCTCTTCTCTTAGGGTGCTTGGTGTTAGTGAGGCTCTTTTGCGGTCTGTGCCCACCCACACTCTCTTCGGCTCGCTTATGTGTTGGAGACGTTTCTGCTGCTCAACCAAACAGGGTACCCATGTCCCGTGATTACAGTCGTCTTCGGACATTTCCTTGTTTTCTTTGTTTATGTTCAATTGGTAGGATGGTGGGTGGATTGCCGTGCCCGGTATTTTTCTATATTGTGTGACCTGAGTGTTATGTTTTGTTGTGTTAATTTTTGTTAGTCTGGTGGGCCTTGCATTCGCCAGCCAGTCGCTGTCAACCAAAGGGACGTGCCTTTCCTCCCCTCGAGGGTCTGAG
>NQII01005711.1:104421-117944 GCA_002778355.1 Clitarchus hookeri | reverse complement strand
GGGGGGGGGGGAAGTGACCACTCCTATGCCAGGGAGTGCCCCCCTCCCCCGCAATAGGCCTGCGTGTCATGGTTGGTAGGTGGTCTTTCTGGGAGCATTTAGGTCCTTCTTCTCGTATCTTCAAGAAGTGAGGGATGTCTATCTTCCTGTTCCTGGCTTCCCCTGATCACCTCTCCTACCTGCTGGCGCCTGCTCGGCCTTGGACCTCTATTACCATTCTCAGTTGTTGTTATCATTAACCTATCGTTTTCCGGCGAATGCAAGGCTTATTTTTCGACACCCTTCATCTATTAAGTGATACCAATTGGCAAGAATACCTAAAAATTGCAGAACAAGTGAAAATCGCTCGGCGCCAAGTCTGGACTGTACGGTGGGTGGTCAGTCTGTTCCCATCCAAAAGATCTGATCAGATTTTGGGTGTGAATGGCAGAATGGGGTCTGGCATTTTCATGCAGCAACAAAACTCCAGACGTCAGAAGGCCATGTCGCATATTGCGTATTGCACATCGAAGTTTAGTCAGGGTAGCGCAGTAAGCGGCTGCATTGATTGTTGTCCGTTGCTGCATAAACTCGACCAACAAGATTCAATGTCTATCCCAAAACACAGTTGCCATAACCTTGCGTGTTGAGGTTGTCCGCTTGGCCTTGACTTTGACTGGTGANCGTCGAAGTTTAGTCAGGGTAGCGCAGTAAGCGGCTGCATTGATTGTTGTCCGTTGCTGCATAAACTCGACTAACAAGACTCCATGTCTATCCCAAAACACAGTTGCCATAACCTTGCGTGTTGAGGTTGTCCGCTTGGCCTTGACTTTGACTGGTGATGTCGGGTGACGCCCGTTTAGACTGAAGTTTAGACTCTAGGGTCATGTGAGAAACCCATGTCTCGTCNCGTCTCTAAAAATTGATCATCTTCCTTATGATATCGGTCCAAAAAATCAAGAGCACATGCCATTCTTTTCATTTGGTGTTCCTCAGTAAGCAGCCTGGGAACCCAACGTGCGCACAATTTGTGAAATTGCAAATTTTCAGAGACAATTTTGTGCAAAGTTNCATTCTTTTCATTTGGTGTTCCTCAGTAAGCAGCCTGGGAACCCAATGTGCGCACAATTTGTGAAATTGCAAATTTTCAGAGACATTTTTGTGCATAGTTGTTCTACCCACATTCGGAAATTCCAATGCTAAAGTTGAAATTGTGAATCGCCGATCTTCACGAATCTTTTCGTCCACGGCTTTGGCCAAATCTTCTGTGATCACTGATGGTCAGCCTGTTCACGGTTCATCATTGATATTTTCCCGTCCGTCCTTGAAAGCTCTCACCCACTTACGCACTTTGCTGTCACTCATCGCATTGGGGCCATACACTTAACTTATCTGTCGATGATCTTTCGCTGCTGAAACGTTTCTTGCTGTCAAAAACCGAATCACTGACTGTATTTCACAGTCGGCGGTCTGATCAATTGTTTTAAACATTTTGAACTGACACTGTAAACAGCACACTGCAACAATACCAATGCAAATGGCGTCGTTTGACGAGCAAGGCATGCCGGTTGTCGGTGCGCATGCGCGTTACAATTTTCGCGTGACATTCGATTAGCTACGGCGATTAGGACCTTACTTCCCTAATAACCTTCGTATATAATCGTGCAACTGCTGACGGCCATTCGTCAACTGAGTTTCGTCGGCTTCTTCGGTCGCATTTTGGAACGGAGCTCACAAATGGCTGCAACCCAGAATAAAACATGGAGACCTAGAATATGTAGTAATCATATCTTCTTCATGAATATGCATTCGTATTCATAGTGATTTTTTAACTAATTGTAATACGCTCAGAGGAGCAAATTAAATTTACATATATAGCCTGTGCTATAGGCTGCAGTATACTTTATTATGAATAGCATCATCTAGTTGGACACTACACTACATGCTTACAATGTGCATGCCATTGCAAGAATAGTTTATTCATGTTTAATTCTGCTTGACTTGGGAAAAAATGTGACAAAAGTAAACTAACCATTTAGATCAATGCTCTGCAGTATTGCTATATAAAACCTTGCGCAAGGTTTTATTGGCAAAAATTGTGTTGGAGTTAAATGTATGCCAAAAAACGGGGACATACTCCCATCGTCCTCTCTTTTATTATATTTTTTTCTGGGGGGGGGGATAGGGGTTTGTTTGATTCTGCGAGGATTAAAGGTCTGAAAACTTCCCTTATTCTAATGCGCCGCCATTTTTAAATCGCTGTTTTGTAATTACGCCTTTCAGAGGGTGCATTTGGCAGCTATGCGCTAAAAACGCGAATTTATACACAAAGGAGTACCACTAGTTTCCAACACCTAAATCAGTGCATAAACTACAATCGTCTAGAAGACATTGTGTTGACACATTTATTGCATGTATGGAAGTTAAGTCAGCTAGCACAAGATGCGCGAAACGAAAAATTTCAGATTTCCTGCTGAAAAAATCTCAGTAGGAAATACGTAATGTCTTTGTTGATACATTTATAACAATATCATAATTACATGTGTGGTGCAATGATGACATTTGTGGAGGAAGTACGGTAGTATTTTTTATTTGAGTGAACTCATCAACACACAATTACATGCCCATAGGCTTGCTGAATTATTTAATTATTCCATGTGAATGAGCCGTGCACACGCAGTGTATCTAGAAACGTCTCGCTTAGAAGGTGAGCTGGGCTGCACAGCCGATGAAGGGTTCACCGCGCATTTCTGTGATGCACAGTAGATAGCGTGTCCCGTGGCCTCTATCTACTTCTATTAGCCGATGTATCAGCCAAGTGATACTGTTTTTTTCTTGCTGCTGTATTTAAAAAAAAAATCGTCGATGACATCAGTACACGAGTTTCATTAGCAGAAAAATAAATTTTCCGCTGATTCGGGGCCGAGCTATTTTTGGTTATTATGTTGTTGAAATCCTATTGACAACACTGCAAACACTCACTAATTCCGTTTTTGCAGTGAATTGCGATTTCCAACAAAAATAAGTTTCTTTGGGGTTGTTCTGGCTTAGAACAATGCCACACCTTGCCACGCTATGCCACACCTTGCCACGCTATGCCACACTTTGCCACGCTATGCCACACCTTGCCACTCTATGCCACACCTTACCACGCTATGCCACACCTTGCCATGCCTATGCCACACCTTGCCACGCTATCCCACATCTTGCCACGTTATGTCACACCTTTCCACACTATGCCACACCTTGCCACGTTATGCCACGCTATGCCACACTTTACCATGCTATGCCACACCTTGCCACGCTATGCCACACCTTGCCACGCTAGGCCACATCTTGCCATGCAATGCCACACCTTGCCATGCTATGCCACACCTTGCAACGTTATGCCACACCTTGCCACGCTATGCCACACTTTACCACGCTATGTCACACCTTTCCACGCTATGCCACACCTTGCCACGCTATGCCACACCTTGCCACACTATGCCACATCTTGCCACATTATGGCACACCTTTCCACGCTATGCCACACCTTGCCACGTTATGCCACACCTTGACTCAGACTCAGTTTACAGTGTGTCAAATGCACTTAACCCTGATTCTGTAAGTGCAATCACAATCAAGTGCGGAGTTTATGTTGTGTAATTGTTATCATTGTAGGTGCAATATTTTCTCTTTACGTGTCATGTTATAAATGTGAACTAACAAGGACAGCCTTTTAATGTCATTCCTTTATTTACAATGTCTTAATGGCTGACACCGGACAGAAAATACAACATTGTGTTACAAATGTGTATAATCAAGGGGTAATATAGATCAATATTTTTTTTTCTGTCAAGTAAGTTGTTCAAAATGAGTAATAATGACTGATGAATGGTGCTGGAGATTAATCTTGTTGAAGTCAGAAAGTTATGATAAAAGATGGAAAAATTCTGTGTGTTTGCAGTTGGTATGAACACACAGATTAAAATTTCAGAAGTACTTTTCATAATTAAAGTTAACGTGGCAGTTGAAAGAAAAAACATGTGATTAGGAAGTACACCAAACAGATTTCTTGAAAACGCAGGGTGCATTATTTTACGTGTATTTCTTATGACTGATCACAGCGTTATATGGGAAAAGTTGAAGTGTTCTTCGGTATTCAGACTATGAATTACGCTCAAATTGCGTTTTAACTGTCGAATACCAAATATGGATAAGTTATGTCTCAAAATTAAGTTACTGTGTAGTGTAGGTTTACGAGTTGCCACTTCCTGGGTTCTCGGCTCTCAAGTCCCTGTGTTAAGAGCCACCCGAATCTCTTCCCCCACCCCCTTCCTGTGTTCAAAGTGCACCACGTTATCCAGTTGGTCAGACTTGGCTTCGTGTCGACGTGCGCGCAAAGCTGCGTGTGTGGGGCCGTAGGCGGCGGTGGCTCAAGCTACGGGGGTTGGGCCGTGCCACTAGTCCCTCCCCTAGGGCCGGCAGGCCTGGCCGCCTGACTGACTGAGATGTTACTTGTAGTGACTCTATTTGGTGGTGGAGGGGAGGTGAGCTGTGTCGGGGGAGGGGATGAGGGAGGGAAGGGCGGCGGGCTGCCCGGCTTTGAAACAAGTGAGTTACTAACGATATGCGGTGTGCGTGGCCAGCCCGCCCGCTAGCAGCTTCCCGCCCTGCAACTGCTGTCCGCGAAAATAAAACCCGCGTGTGCGATGGTCGCGCCTCTGTGATGTCCTGCATCACACCTCGCCCGCTGTAGCCGGTCACGTGATCAAACACCGCGCTGCGTCGGTCGAGTACGTCTCACACTCTTTCATAATTAAAATAAACGTGAAAGGGTATAACCGAGTTTACCCACTGCGTGCGTAATACTCAACCAGACTATTTCCGGTACATGTTATTCAATTAGTGCGTGTAAAACATGACACCTAACCTGAAATGAGTTTCCGATCTGAACCAGAGTCAACAAGCTTCGAATTAAACGAACCTCTGGACGTGTAAAACGTTTTGATGAAGTGAAGTGTGTGTTTCAAATATCTCTGTTTATTTGACGAACCCTGAGAGACGTTGGTAAGAGCACTGGAGTTGGTTGCAGGCCGGCAGCTGTGCCCACGTCCAGACGGTGAGTTACAAATACTTTCTCAATAATTCCACCACACGCCGGTGATGTGATGCGTTAGATGTAACTATGTGTGTTGTTGAGTTCTCTGGTGACATGCAGTATGCAGTGAACACGTGCAGGCACTGGAGTTAGAGGTCTGTGTGCCGGCGCTGTGCTTAGTCGTCTTGCACACGCATGCGACAAGTTGAGTGCAGTTCTGGCATTGTGTGAACTCGGTCCGATGTTCCGTGTCGCACGCACTAAGGGCGCGCGGCGGTAACTTGTAAACTAATCTAATTGCAACTTGGAGTCACTAGACTGTTGCCGTGATTGCACTGTAAGTAGCATCAACTCATTTGTCGAAGCCAATTTTTAAGTTTATTAATGCACATTTTTTTGTAAATAAAATATTATGCGACTTAGCAGAGCTATCTACGTGAACTTGTCACTTAAATTTGTTTATTAAGCTCATAATTCAGCTGCTACGTGGCGAACTTCAGAATACATATTTTGCAGGCGTGCAGTTTGTGTCGCTATGGGGAAACTACACCGTAATAAAACTATGTTCGAAGCTTTCTGTATTGCAAAGAAAAGCATTTCTTTACGGCTGGTTTGTTTATGGAAAAAAGTGTTTGCTTTAATTCAAAGGGAAGGTTACAAAACTTAGGTTTGTTGTTATCACATTTTGTCTTCGTACGTTTTTGTTTTATGGCAATTTTAATTTCATTTATAGCAACGAAAACAATTTCTTTGAACCTGTTTTATTTAAAGTAGAGAAATATCGCTGTACATAAAAAAAAGGGTTAATTGGTTTTAAAACGTATATTATAGTTTTTAGTAACTAATGAAAATTTCTATATGCTACGTTACCCAATAACGAATTCCTTAGATCATCGATATAATGGTTTAACTTTCAAAATTCAACAACAATCTGAATTTATCACATTGCATAGGGCGTACTGCTGAACTCTTGTAACAGCTAAGTTTCGATTGAGCCAACTCGCTATAAAGTGGTTCATATTTAGCGGTAGACTATTTTTGCGGCAACAAAACATGTGTGGCAGCAAATATAGTTTTTTAGAAAGTAGATATTCCCGTGCACTATCTTTTATAGCAGTTTTCTTAGTTTAGTGCAGGCTTTATTTTTCAAAACTGAAACTTAATTTGGAAGTATTTCGTATTAGCCAGTTATTTAATATAAAAAAAACTTAATATGAAAAATAACGGTTCATTTATTTTATTGCGAGTCTACGTATCTTATTACTTTAAAATGTAATTAATACAAAGCAACAACACCTCCGTAGACTGTAAATTGTAAAAGCGACACAATTTCCATGTTGTCACTGGAGTATGTTGTAGAGTTATTTTAAAAAATGCCGTCCATTAAAGCAATGTTATCAAAAAGTCCTTTATAATCATAAAATAATTTTAGGACGGTTGATAAGAAATAATTTGTGTGTATGTGATACGCAGTAACTTGATGTAAGCAAACTGATTTTTATTTATAATGCATCAATAAAGCTTCTTACATAATTAAATTCATTGTAACACTACAACTAAAACAACCTGTACAAAGAGAGAATTTGTAACTTAATTTTTCTTTCTAATTTTTAAGTATATTTTATGGTTTCGTCATGCGATATCGGCGATAGGTGTATTAAAATACGAAATTCAGTGCCAGATCCGAGGCAACTAAGGGATATTCTACCTATCCCTTACAGCTTGTATTTACTTAGGGTAAAACGAAATAATTTCAACCATATAGTTAATAGTGCAGTATTACATGCATATATTTAATGTAGTATCAGGAAATTTTAAAAATCATTTAGATATAATTTCCGCGAATGATTTACATATGTGTAGCATTAAAACTTAATGCTTACTGGTAAGTAATTGGTTTAATCGTAATACACAATATCCCACACTTTAAGTAATCCCCTCGATAATGCAGTTCTAGATTCGATACAAACTAATTATTTTTTGAAAAATAACATCCATTATTTTTTAGAGTAAATTTAAGGATTTTCACGTAAAATCTTGGTTCGTAACAAATTTCAAAAAGTAATTTCAACACAAAGTTTGGTTTCGGGTAATGTTTTTATTGAAATACCTCACAACTGTGGCGAGCTGCAATTTCTTTGAAATCCGAAAATTGGTTCAGATGCGGTAGGTTATCTTTAAATATTTTGTGTTAAAATTTTATTCTAAAAGGTAAAACATTTAATACGGGTGAGTCGCATAACAAATTGCCAAGAAATGTTCTTCATGATATCCTAATGACATGAAAAATGGTTTTAAGTTGTATTCTGACTTATCAATTTTGTTCAATTTTGATATTTGTATGAAAAAAAGGTACATAAATGTAAAATTTAATAGTTGGTTTTATTTATGTTTAAAAGTAATTTTTCCTCACTGCCATATATTTTTTTAACACTATTAGTTTATATCACAATGGGAAAGGATATAATAACTGGAAAATGTAGATAATAATTTTAGATGCCCTTAAAAGAGTTTTATTGACTATTATAGTAGCCTATATATTAAATTCAGATGTTAAGTCTGGTGAAATTTATCGTATTGCAGGGCAGACAAATTACTTTCATTATCAGATCAAACGGTGATACGTTGTACCAATTTCAGGTTTATGTATTCATTTTTGCGTTTATGTAAATTGCAAATGTGTTAAAATAACTTATTTCTTTTTTTGCGGAAGTGCGCTTTCGTACTGTTCTAAAGTTAAAAGTCCTTGATCACAAAAATTACTCTTGCGTAATTTATTCAGTAAACAAATGTACTGTAACACACTGACTCATTTTGAACAGCACACATACATTTTTTCTATAAACAACTGTTTCCTTCATTGATTTAAAACGTTTCTAATTAAATCCTGTAAAATATACATTCGCCGGAGACCATAACGGAATGATAATGTTAAAGAAATGGTTAAACACTTCTAGATACACACTGGGCATCGCTGTTCCTACTGATCGTGATAGATAGTAATCTTCCAAAGATCCTAAATATTGTTTCAATATTTGAAAACGTCGCCGTTTGATGTGGAAACAATAAATAATCTAATCTCAATGTAATTGATCAGTCAACTTATTCGACAAAAAAAAGTGTCATATTCACCAGGTGATGGGAAATAGCACAATTTTAAAATGTGCAACAGCTACTTCCGAAGTCGATATTTGTAATACTATACGAGTAGATTTGGAGTTGAATCAGATTTGACTTGCTTTGTGCCGTAAACCAGCGGCTCTGATCAGTGCAATGTATTGTAATTTAGGGTTATCATTAATTACTGTAGGAACTATTCAAGCCAATCGCCGGAATGATCTGTAACTGTATTGCAGGAAAACTCCAGTTGTCTTAAATGTGTGCAATACTGACACAACTGTATGTAGGGAGGTGCACTCCCTCGCCGAGTGTGTGAACTCGCAGCAAGTACAGCACTCCCCAGGACGACTCTGTAGATGCAGCATTGTTTCAACATATAAGCAAAATCAGCGCAATAAAGTGTTTTGTGCATTCAATACATAAATGCTACGTTGGCATTTCGCATGTTTTTCTGGCTCTCTTGACAGCTGAAATATCCACTTTCCTGCAGGACAGTATTAGCGAGTGGAAATATGCAGGCGAGATATTTCCTTACTGATGTATAAATAATTTTAGAAAATTCCTTTTTTATTTTACCTTATGGTCCAAGAAGAAATGTTTTACAAATAACAAAACCCAGCATCAATCACTAGCTAGTGACATTACAACAAAATATTTACTAAAACAAATCAGTTGTACTTTTCGATCTCTCCGCTTAATTTTGAGATTTTTCACTTGGCATAATTTTTTTAGTAAAACCACTGTAAATTGTATAAAATACGCTGTTGCACACAAAGTGCTTTAGCGTGGTTGTACGTATTGCATAAATGCAACAGTTTCGCAAATATCACATCAATTCACAATCTCTCGTTTAGATGAATATTTCAAAACGTGGTTTTCGTCATACGAAAGAACATATTACAGAGTTTTAGTAAGTGAAGGGTAATTTTATTTAAGAATTCGTACTTCGATGCAGAAATAATGTGGAACATTTTTTAAGTAGCGGTTTCTTCCAAAATGAGAGAATGTTCAATCCCGTGCGTATTAAAATTTTTGACAAAAATATTTAAAATTTAACCGATATCTCAATAAATATTTACGCTTTTCTTGTACAAACAAATTAAACTTATATATTCGTGCCTAATTATAAGCTCATAATCAGTGGTTTTTGATAAAAGCAATTACTGCTCAACACTGCTTTATTCTCAAAATTTGTTTAAATTCGTTTTCTGATCGTAGAAAAATGTTTAATAGTCCTAGAAAACATTCACTGCAAAAAAAAAACATGTTAACATGGTGAAGTAACGGAGCATCCCGGGTTTGCGATGAGTATTTATTTGGAAATGCAGACGGAATAGCGATATGCGTTCGTTAATTTGATTCTCCTCCTAAATGTCTGCGAGAGCGCGCACTCTAACAATTTTCGTCTGTTCACATTTTTAAACAACTATGTAATATTTCAATGTAATTATATTTTTCAGGGCAGAAATATAAGTCGATATTTTCTTGCCCATTCATGAATTCGGTTAGTGAAACATAAACGTGGTCGTCGATAAGTTTAAAAGTCAGCAAGCATAACTGTAAGTAGCCCACTGTTTACGATATTTATTCTTCTGTAATTCACTTCAAACTATTACTGTAATGCTGTGTACTTTCTGGACAGATTGCCGTATGAAAACCCCGCAGTGCCCGCTCTAAACTCTGAGGAAACTATATACCAGCGAAGTTTGTTAATGCTGCTTCCCATCGCCATTGCAGTGCTTGATTACGGTCGGATGTGACGTCAAGGCGTTCAATATTGTTAACTAGGGGACCGCCCTTATTGAAGCAAGTGTTTGAACTAGCCGTTTCGAGGTTTCGTCAAGTCTTCACGACGATAGAACATATCAACACTCGACAAGTATTCAGGCATTTTAATCGTTCGTTCGTTCCGTTAAAATTCTGTAATCTGAGGTTACGAAGGCCTATTGATTGTGTCCATTCGTTTGCAAATATTAACTGCGTTCTGCCCGCATTGCCATCAGCCATCCGTTATGTTAGAGTGGAAGCAGGCAGTACACAAAACTTCGTCTTTATTTTTAAGGCACAGGACATTTAAAAATAAAAAGTGCAGTTATGCAGTTACGCCATCAGCGAGGGTAAAACACTGAACCGCAGTTCGTATGTACGAAACTAACAGCATCGCTATGCTTCAGCTTCAGAAGAATCTTTAAAGTGACGCCGATAATTCTTCCCTCTTACATAATCTTCTGAAGCAATAAAGCGTGGCGTTGAGTTTTATTGGCTTTGCTGCATTAACTTGATCTATAAAAATATGCGGACGGAGATGACATTTAGTTTATTACCGACTTGCTGTTGCATGACGTCACAAACACTTCATGACCACGATACTTGTTTCTCAATACGCCATTTCAAAAACCACAAAAAAAAACTGGGAAAACATGGTTATACAGGACATATTCTTGATTGTAAAGAAATTATTGTTTGCTAAGTTTAGGCTACAGAGAATGATGGAAATTCTTCACATATAATTCTCGGTAATTAAAGCAACATTATCATTGTTCCTTACACGCGTAATTTAGCGTATACTATTTTAACTCAAAAGAAACTCAGTATAGGAACTTAGGATCTTAATGTCGTTACGTAGCACGTCGTAAAGGATTTTTTTTGGTATTCGTTCAAAGAATTATTTGGAAACTCTCTGTGCAATATATAAATGTAACACTAAAAATAAGTTAGAGTAAATTTCACAAAACCTTAGTGAGTAATCTGTAAAACTAATGATTAATTTTAACAAGTAAGTGTTTTAGGCTCAAGTTTATTATAAACATCGAGCTACATAAACAATAATGTATGTTTTCTAAAATAATGTGCTGTGAAGTTACAATATTTCAGATGTGTAGTTACAAGAGAATGTTTGCCAACTAGTTTCCAAACAATGTTTTTGTAAATAGTACAGACGTTCTGTATTAGCTTTTGCACGTCTGCACACTATTCCAGAATAAAATATTTTAAAATAACCTCCCCAAATTGTTCTCTTTATTTACTTAATCCNATAATGTGCTGTGAAGTTACAATATTTCAGATGTGTAGTTACAAGAGAATGTTTGCCAACTAGTTTCCAAACAATGCTTTGTAAATAGTACAGACGTTCTGTATTAGCTTTTGCACGTCTGCACACTATTCCAGAATAAAATATTTTAAAATAACCTCCCCAAATTGTTCTCTTTATTTACTTAATCCTATTAGGGCTTAAAATTAATGACGTAGAATGTTTACTTATGTTCTGTTATTGCGTGGTATTAACTGTGGTTACATGTCCTCTGCCATATAACACATACTGTGTCAGATATGCCTATTCTGTAAACGTAATTAAATATTGTAAATGTTTGCGTAATGTTTCAGAGATGTAATTGAGATATTTGTGCTGCAGTGGCTGTTAAATTACGAAATGAAACTTTGTGTCCAGTTGTCGAATATTTTTGGTTGTGATTTGACACGAGTCTAAAGTTTGATGTTTCGTGGAGCGCGTGACGCAGCTTACAATGGGGCGTCATAACTGCGTAACATTCTGAGGCGACTGTTTGTGAAATGTCAAGGGGAGATCTGACGCATGATCGTTAATTTGTAATTATCTGGGCCGGCGTGAGAAGCGAGCGAGGGTTTGTAACTGGACTGCAAGAGCAGTAAATGCTGCGGAACTGTCGCCATCGAGACGTGTTCAAGTACATGTGAATGTCTGAATGTCACACAGCTGAGTGAAGCAGTCGCCTTACTTAACAAGCGACGTCGCCATGTGCTAGAAATAACCTCTCCGACAATCAGTTTCCAGTTCTGACGCAAGGGAAGCGATGTGCATGTGCGTGTGAACATCCACGCGCTCATACACATCGACTATTCCCATTACTTTCTGAATCAAACCTTTGAAAAATCACCCTACGTGTAACATGCCAGGTTCTTTTCTTAACAAATTATATTTCACAATATTTTTATAATGTTGTTAACATTGACGTGTCTTGTTATTTTATTATTTAAATGTAACTTTTATTTGTAATTGAACATTATGTTTTTTTTTTAGTTAAATGTAATTTTCATTTTTAATTTCTCTATAATTTATGATATTAATTTCACGGTCAATAGCAATGAACATCACAAAGAAAACATGTATGGTGGTTATATGTAAAATTTTATTGAACAAAAATTCTTTTAACGTTATTTATAAAGCGAACGTTTCTATTGACTTATTTAGCTTAATAGGTAGCACAGTTGGAAACGCATTTCACAGCTTTGTAAAAAAAAATGTCAATTTAAATTGTCTGCCCAGCACACAAATATGGTGTGTTGATTGTCTTTGGGTTTATTTTCTCCCGGACTTGTTTACGTATTATTAATGTGTGGTGGAGGGATGCATAGCGAGTGGCCACGCAAGTAGAACCTGAGCAGGGCTTCAGAGAATTTGCGAGTATACTAATTACGAATAGACTATAAGCGATGTGCATAAATATGTTTATATATATTATATATAATTTACAGACGGGTAACGTGTTTGCATTTTCTTAGCCTGTACATTTAGCTCGGTTCACTTACCTCTTACTTGATTGTGCCTGCACCGCAAGGAAAAAGATACGCATACTAAAGAAGGCTGTATAAATGTAAATAACAGTCTGTACCAAGATGATTCTAAATATATGTTATATATATTCATACAAATAAAGGAGAAATATATTTTTTAATGTGTAACTATACATACACACATATATAGACTATATGTATACATAAATGCGTGTGTGTGTGCGCGCGCACTATTCACGGTAAAGTGAGCACTTTTTATGGCCCTTCAGACACGCATTAACAAACTAAATTTTATTGCAACCTCAGAGGTTAACTTTTTGTGACTGGTTAAATGTAAACACCGTGTTTATTTGTTGCGTGACAATGCTGATATTAAAAAGTGGCGGGAAAAATAAACTGTCTGAAAGGAAAAAAAATTAGCAGGGCCTTAGAAAGCAGTTCAGACTTGACCGTGAATAGAACACGGATGCTAGTTGTTGGAATACTTGGTAGCACGTGCGTAGGTAGGCACAGCCGCGATGGAGCACCAGCAACGAGCAGTGAGGTGTGAGGTCCCAGTGCGGGGACAAGCGGGGTGCCGGGGAAGCACGTCGCAAGCACGGCGGCGCTGCTTGTAACAGCTTGTTATTGCGGGTGTCGTTAGCGTGTAAGTGCGCGCCGGGGATGCCGCCAGTAATGGCCTCACGTGTCTAGCACAAGCTCGGAGCTGCACCGACCCGCGGTTGCCGCTAACGGAAACACTAAGGAGTGGCTTCTCTTAATAACTGTTATTTGTATTCTTCGGCGGAGG
>NQII01005711.1:88339-104382 GCA_002778355.1 Clitarchus hookeri | reverse complement strand
TTACGACGCTCTGCTCGAGATCATCAAGAAGGCAGCTTTGTCCCCTGAGTGTTCGCTCCCCACACACCTCCCCTCCTTCTTATTTATCTCACGCGAGTTTCGTTTCGTAATACAAGCGCTGTGATCACTCCAGTCTTCTTACTTACAAAGAGACAAATATTTCGTGCTTAACAGCCCGGTCTTGAGCGCAGCTGAGGGTAAAATGAAGTGAGGGTGGAGCAGCGCCAGAATGCAAGGGAGGAAAAGCGAGAGTTGCCCTGAGAAAATACGTGTGCCACCAGCAACATCCGCTACGTTCCCCATATGAGATAGTTCGAGGGACCCCGCCGGGTCAAGTTCTCGTCGTGTATAGGCTACTGAACGCTATGTCAGCCAGGAAAATTCCTAAACATGTTTCAGACTGATGCATATAAAAAAAACTTGTGAAAGCTGTTCACGGTAAACTGAGTACTTTTGAAAGCCCTGCTTAAGATCTACATGCATGCACATTATGTATTCTTCCGCCATATGTAACATTAACATTGCCATGGACCTGCTCACTTTACTAGTGCGCTAGTCAAGTGAAACTAAAAATATTGGAAAAATATGNGCTCACTTTACTAGTGCGCTAGTCAAGTGAAACTAAAAATATTGGAAAAATATGTTTTTAATAAATATATAAATACTTACACTTACGTGCATTAAAAAACAGAAAGCAAAACCAATAAGTTCAAGTATTTACAAATGTTTACCGAACACTTTTATTTTAACGTAAAAACAAGGTACTACTTTCCCTCCGTCTTTACCAACTTAACTCGACGCATTCCAGTCAGTGTGGCCGTTAAAATGTATATGCAAGGTAGGGTCAGTTACTTTTTCAAATGTTGATTTCAAAAGTACTCACTTTACCGTGAACAGCCTATTTCGTTAAATATTTTATCGACTATTTATTTTAAGCTTCGGATATCGCATCAAAGCCGATAAGTGTTGATTTCTTTAAGGGGTTCACTAAGTTTCCAACAAATGAAAAGGAAGTAGTTTTGATGAAAAAAAAAAAAGTAAATACTGAACGCCAGCTATCGTCATACACAGTTAATACAGGCATTTGTGAGTTCTATGTTGTGGGCCGTCAGCTCCATGACCATATACTGACAGTTGCGTCAGGAGCTTGCCCAATCCACGCTCGAGTCATCTCACTTACAAACCAATCCTAGGCTGCGTCCACCTTCCTCTGTAAATATCTCACACCCACGAAATTGAGCGATTTCTGATCTCCGATGTGTCGACCGTACTTCCAGACGTAGAGTTCGAGAATACATTTGAAACAAATAAGTACTCTTGTATGTTAGTAATTTATAACGTAATTGTTTGTTTTGTCAATATTGTCTTTCTTTTGTTTTGTCTGTAATCGGAAGCCCTGTGTTTTCCATGGTTCGTTATTGACTGAATGTGTTTTTCATTAAATGTTCGATAAACTGCCACAAAAAAACACGTTCTTGTTCCACTTAATAAAAACGCAATAAAAACATTCCATGCTCGTTTTTAAAAGTTAATTTTAAAATACAACGTGTTCAGTCAATTGCATACATTTTATAATTAATTTATTAAGTCTCTGTGTCATCAAAACAGATAAGAGCATAATTTTTTTAATGAACGAGTTGAATATACACACATCTTTATTATATCTTGTAAATGTTTGCTAGTAATTTTGTATCCCGGGTGGAGTTTTCAAATTAAGACAATGAGTAGGTCGAGTCGTGATCTCAGATGGTTCAATAGTTCAGCGCTGTACTTTCCAAAGTTCCCCCACAGCGACCCCTCACGGGGCTCATGACTGCCGTACAACTCCTCGCCCTGGTGATAAGAACAAACTATACTTCAAGGTCACGCAACTAGGGCACATGCCACGCTGCTCTTCATTTGGTGCTGCAGCGTCCATTAAGCCACTGCATCTCTACTTTTATAATTGTATTAAAAATAACAGCTGTAAAAAAAATTTGTAATTTTTATTCAGATTTTTTTTTTAAATTTTACAAATGTTTGTAATAGTAAAAAAATTTATCTTGTAGAATTACTTGTTTGCAAAACTACAAGAACCGTGTTTGTAATAGACCTCAATAAATGTTTGTACTATAGTGACCCGTATACACGGGCTCAAACAAATGCCTGAAACTTTACAACATAAAACTGTATGTTTGTGCAAAAAAGTGTAGTTGCGTGCAAAAAGATATGTAATACAAGTTTAAATTACGTATAATATTTAAAATAACTCAAATAATAATAAAATTACGAGAAAGTTGAAACCACGTGACGATTTTACTCATTGAATGTTAATGTTAATGTCTCATATCTACACAGAACTCTTAAAATGAAATAAATGCGTTCCTCACTCGAATAACTTCACTAATATTTTGTAGGTATTTGCCGCTATAGTGAATACAAAAATAGTTTTGAAACTCGTCAATCAAGTCGATGTTGTGGATAATAACGCAGGCGAAGTGCTGTCTAGGTGTAGTTTTTTTCTTCGTGAATTGTGTTTTGAAACAATTTTATCCTATTCTCTGTCTTTAATTCATCACATTTATTTTCTAGAAGAAACAATAATAACTATATGTCCACTTCTCAATATTGCAAGCTATAATACAAACCTATTCTTTGTAATATTACAAATATCCTCTATGTTGTGCAGATTTTACAAGAAAACTGCTTGTACAGTAGTTCTACAAAGACCTTTCTTGGCTACTGGGTTTCCAAAGATGTTTCTTGTAAAAGTGCAAAAAATATTTCACAGTGTACTGGGAAATATACACGAGAGAGAAAGAAAAAAGAAAAATGTAATTGTTTCACCATCAGTTTGCGACACCTCGAACACAGTGAGGCGACGCCTAGTCTACAGTGCGTTGATCCTAAATCATGACTGAATGTGTTCGGGGATCAAGTTGTGAGCTTACACAGTGCAAGAGGACACATGACGTCACGTTTTACTCTTGCAGTTGATTGAAACTGGTGACAGCGTAAAGCCCTCCCCTAACATAGTTCAATACCGTCTACATGTTTCGCATATTACAACTTATTTCGTTGTGATATGAAATAATATATTGGGAATCGCATTACATTGGAGGAAAAACCTTTTAAAAATAAATGAAACAAGCTACGGGAATTTAACATGTACAGTATATAGTTTTCGGTACAAATATCAAATTTGGACAAATTAAGACCTTAGGATACAGTTCACAATCCAAATTCAAGTTACCACAATGCCATGAGAAACACTTCTAGAAAAATTCGTCATGTGACTGGCACGCATTTTAATTATAACTTTTAAGATAAAATTTAAAGTCTAAATAGGCAGAGTTAAACCCTTTGAAGTTCTCTTGAAATTGTGAAGTGTTTCTCGTGTATTTCCCATAAACATTTCAACTGAAACAAAACTTTGTGTTGAAGTAACTTTCAGAAATTTGTACGAATGAATATTTCAAGTTAAAATTGTAAAATTTATAGTGAAAATTATGTCAACGAATGTCGTTTTTTGGTATTCTAATAAAGCTACGTCGATTTCGTGTCACGAAACCATAACATATGGCTGTTGAACAGCCCTAAAAAATGTATTGTTTTATATTTGTACGAAATTTTGTCCAGCTTCTAGACATAACTTACTTCCTCGCATAAAATAAAATTAGTCCAGATATTTTTTTTATATGTTTAAAATTTTAGTTTTTTTTGGGATTTACAAATAATAAAAAACTAACACACTTGATACAATAAGAGAACTCAAGTTTAAATTAGATACCATGAGTAATTTTAAGACATATTTCAAATCACGTAAATAAATTTTTCGCATTTTGAAAAGTTGCTAAAATAAAGGATATTTTGTATATTTTGGATTTGTAGCATTATACGATTTTTAAAAATATATTTTATTTAGCAAACTTTAAAATGAACTAAGTTATGAATATTCAATCACTCCTGTTAAATTATTTGTAGGTGTTTTCGTTAATTTTATTTGTACATCCAAAAACACTAAAATTGCGATTCTGACATTCCATGATGCAAAAACTATGCACTTATAATTTTTTTATGCGAGGAAAGAGTACTTACATCGAAGAGCCAAAAAAACTGGTACACCTGCCTAATATCGTGTAGGGCCCCCGCGAGCACGCAGAAATGCCGCAAGACGACGTGGCATGGACTCAACTAATATCTGAAGGTATGCAGGAGACATTGAAATCTGCGCCAATTTGAGAAAGGGTTGCACGTCTGTCACGTTTAATTATTCTCGTCAGTCGTCGTTTGTCCCGGTCATTCACTATCTTTTTCCGGCCGCAGTGATGAAGACGCGATGTTTTACCGGATTCCCGATATTCACGGTACACTCGTGAAATGGTAGTACGCGAAAATCCAAATGTTATCGCTACCTCGGAGATGCTATGTCCCATCTCTCGTGCGCCGACTACAACACCACGTTCAAACTCACTTAAATCTTGATAACCTGCTATTGTAGCAGCAGTAACCGATCTAGCAACTTTGCCAGACGCTTGTTGTCTTATATAGGCACTGCCGACCGCATCTCGTTACTCTGATTGGTTCCATACCTCTGTTATTTGCATACGCACGCCTATACCAGTTTTTNCATCTCGTTACTCTGATTGGTTCCATACCTCTGTTATTTGCATACGCACGCCTATACCAGTTTTTTTGGCTCTTCAATTTATAAATGACGTCTACAAGTTGAACGGTATCTCTTACAAATATAAAATAATGAATATTTTGGGTGACTCCGACTATCGAACCTGCAGCCACAGAGATTAAATAAGGAATCAGTGTAAAAGAAATTCCTTCACAATGCTTAAATTTTAAATAAATCTTTTGGAAACAAAAATAAATATTCAACTCGACTTTCTCATAGAATACTTACATGTTAAGGAATATGTATACATATAAGATAAATTAGATTTTAAAAAATTGTCAATATTTCTTAACGTGCCGGTATTCCTTAAAACATATCATGTATAATTCTGTTCGTTTGAAAAAGTTGTCTTTAAAATTGATGCATTGAGAAGTAATTTCTTTAATGCTGATTGCCCACTTGAGCTCCGTAGCTGCAGACTTGGTAGTCAGTGCGCTTAGGCTAGCGATATTGTAAATACCAAGTGGTTTGTAGGTCGTCACTGACAAGTGCCTTCTGTATGAGCTTTACTTTAAATCTTAACGCTGTTATAATAATCACTCACGCCGACATATACGAATTCTCTTCGATAAAAAAAANAGCTTTACTTTAAATCTTAACGCTGTTATAATAATCACTCACGCCGACATATACGAATTCTCTTCGATAAAAAAAAACAAAGAAAATAAAAAACAGTTTTTATTTGAATAAAACTACACCAGTGGGTATGTAAAGTTGTGATATGCAGGCAAAGAAGAGAAAGTGACTCTGAATGTTCACTGCTCAACGTCTACCAGCTTTTATCTCNAAAGTTGTGATATGCAGGCAAAGAAGAGAAAGTGACTCTGAATGTTCACTGCTCAACGTCTACCAGCTTTTATCTCAGTTTGACCATTCCTTCGGCGTAATTCGATTACTAAAGTAAGAATAGTTAAAGAGGATGATTTTCCGCGGGAAACGTCGATAGTTTGCTAAGATTCAACGTAATCTACACATGTCAAACAGTTTTCTTTCCATATTGGCTGGCATACATATATGAAGCTACTATTCTATTTAATTGGGTCAACGAGTATTCTGATATTCTAAAAAAGTCCGTTTGCTACTGGTCTGCAAAGATCTTAGCCGAGTAACAGAAGTAGTGTATATTAGCCGGTCTTGGTGAAGCGTTCAGGGATAGGAGGTAGGAGTTTCCCACCATCTTGGTAGGCGCGGCTGGGCGCGGCCATGATATCGGAAAAATTGCCTGTTTAACTCAAAAAACCACTTCCGAAATTAATTATGTTGTCCTAAAAACACTTATTTTACCAAAAATTTTCCAAAAAATGGATAAATGAGGAAAGCGGGATTAAAGCTCCTTGAAGCAAGAGCCGAAAAATCCTCAGTCGTGCAAGAGGATGAGAGGCCCTTAATGGAATGAGCCAGGAATATTCAGAGCAGAAGAGGAGGATTCAAGACTCGGAGCCAGGTCAAGCGGACCTGGGAGGATCAGTTGACCCAGCATCCTCCCCCAACCGACACCCTGCACCCACCATGTCCACACGCCGCTATCTCCTCCCCTCCTCCCCACCCNCTCACACACTCGCCCTGCTACCCCCTCATCTTTCCAAATTAATAATTGGCCTTACATACATTATCGCCCCCCCCCCATACAAATCAATGGTATATGCCATTGGCCACCAAATTACGACTTTAACACATATTTTTCTAGTATTGGGCACTGTAGACTATGCAAGTTATTCCTTTTTTAACATCTACCAACAGAGCGCTCCCATGTCGTCCATTTCCAAACCTTTTTTGTCGACAAGACTCTGTTCCAAATCTGGAGTATAATTAATATCTACTATTTTTTATGGCCAACCTTTTAAAAATATATAAAACACAACATATTTTTAAAAATATTTAAAATGACATGAGCAAACACATATCCCCTTGGATAAAAGTCTATATATATATACATCATCCTCTTCCACTTCGAGTTTATCTCTTGACGTCCACCTCAGCGACCCAGGAATGATAGCAGGCAGGGAAACACCACCCCTTGGTGTACGCCATTTTGTTACATCGTTTCAGCACCTTCTCGACCAAATACACATCTGGAAACTTCGTAGGCTGTATCTTCTTGGAGTAGAAACCACCATGGATGAGTACATTGTTCAGATCTTCGAGATAGTAGGTCCTCGAAGTATTGTTGCGTATACGTCGCACACGATACAGTTCGGGTTTCCAGTTCGCTGTGAACCCTTTCTCGAAGACGCCTTTCTGTTTGGAGATGCGCACCAGGTCGCCGATTTTGACTTTAGGCTTCTGTGGGTCCTTCCTTTTCAGAACAACATACAAGGTCTGAACCAGAGGGTCGTCCTTGACATCTTCGGGCTTCATGCGAGTGGTAGAATGAACAATATAANAACATACAAGGTCTGAACCAGAGGGTCGTCCTTGACATCTTCGGGCTTCATGCGAGTGGTAGAATGAACAATATAATAATATTCGCGGACAAGTTTCGGTAATAGCTCAGTCCACTTGTAACTACCATTCGCCGTGAAATACTTCCACATTCAGAGTTCCACATTCCCTTCAGAGTCATGTTGAACATATCGACGATAGGTGTTTTGAGATTGGGCCTTGAACTTTGCATTGTAGAATTCCTTTCCCTGGTCGGTTTGCAAATTAGTCGGGATGCANTGTTTTGAGATTGGGCCTTGAACTTTGCATTGTAGAATTCCTTTCCCTGGTCGGTTTGCAAATTAGTCGGGATGCATACTTCACGCAAGACATCTGCGATGGCTTCGGTGTTGTCACGCGCATTCTTCGACTTGGCCAGCCTGGCTCAGGAGAATTTACTACAGGCATCGATGACTGTCAACATGTATTTGCAGCCCTTGTTAACCCGAGCATACAGTATTATCTCAGCGAGGTCGGCTTGAAACAGGTCGTTCATATCATAAATCATGACCTTGCGATGACGATAGTTGCGTCTGCCGGGCTGCATGCAGTTCGTGGGCGATTCCCAACAGACTCAATGTATGTAGCCTCCCTCCTTCAGTTCTACGGTGATGGATATAATCTAGTTGGTGTGCGAGTAATTTCCAACCCTCTGCGAAGCGACCAGTAGCCATAGTCTATCTACCAGTTCGTTTGGGTAATCCCAAAACATGTAGTCGATGTTCTTTTCACCGTCTATCTTCTTCAGTCTGTCCCCACTTTTTAGTGCTAGGCCACTGAAGAGGTCTGCGAGAATGTCGATTTTTCGTGATCTTCGTCCTTATTCGCACCGGGCTCGGGATTGTTATCTTGGTAAAGCACGTGTGTGAGTTCGAGCAATGTCTTGTATTCCAGGAGGTCGTTACGTGTAAACTCTTTGGGCTCCTTGCAAAATAGAAGTTCGCATACAGCTTGGGTGATCCAATGTATTGTAATCGCCTACTTGGATGATCCCCCCTGGTAGGAACTCTATTTCATCAACACCGAGGAACCATTTATCATCATGCCGGTATACACCATATGTCATATCACTATTACGGGATGTTTACGATCGTAGGTATCGTCGAGCCAGAGCATTACATTTCAGGACTCTCTTCCGTACTTTTTTTGTGTGCCAAATCAGCATCCGATCCTTCATCGCAACCTGTTTGTACATCATCATGTTTCCTTTTCTTTGTAAGCTTATAAGTATAATCTACTTCCGTCTTCACGACTACAGGCGCTCCATCGCTCTCCCTGAGTACATCGATAAACGAGTAATGGGCTTGAAGATTTCTTCATTTATAGGATCGCACGAAAGTCTATCTCTCTTGGCGAGCAAATACTTCGAGAGAACCGACTGTATCACTCGATGCAGTTCGCTAGCAATGTCCGACATCGTACTGAATACAAATGGCTACTGTTGCTCTCTTTTACAGGTTTAGTCGTGAGTCTCCAACAAACGATTTTCGATCCTTTCCAGGTCTTCGCTGCAGATATTCAATATGTCCTTGCAATAGTTTTGAATATCCATTTTGATGGCGAAGTGGGAAATCAAGGTAGCGAATGTGCATGTCATATATCCTTCCAGGTTTTTCAGATTCTCTTCATTTTGTGCGGATGCCCGATCCAGTCTGTCAGTAATTTGCCCTTGAAATCTCGTTATGTGCTCGTCCATTTTCATCAAATCACTAATGATCTAGGTGTTCACATGGTCCATCTTCGCCTCGAGCTCGGACAAGTAAGTGCGAAAGAATGGGGTTTGTTCGGTCAACATACTGCACAATTCCGAGATGAAGCCATTACCAGTTTCGAGGACGAAATGTTTAGTAGCAGCATCCTTGGATCGTTCGGGTTAGACAACATCTTGAATTATTTTTCTACTAGGATCGCAAGTTCCATCGATTCTTGCTACAAGACGAACACCATTTTCGTCTTTGTCAAGCCAGAGCTTGAGGCTACTTTGCCCAAATTTCGATATGCTTTAACTCATTCTTGATGATCGACGATGAACTGATCGAATCCATGTCGGTACCTGCTATTATATAGAGGCCAGTCTTTTACGATCACCAAAATCCTTACTTGTCTTTCAAACACAAAGAACACAGGTTCTTGAAATCCTATAATGTCATGTCCGTATTGATGTGGTCATCGTACACATGCCACAAACTCATATCGTCCATGTGAAACAGCACCAACTTATTAGAATTATCGCAAAGCAGTTGTTTGGGTATACGCGAATAAGTCTCTCAGTGGTACACACAGTCCACATTCGCATGCCGTCTCATGCTAAAGTACTACTGGATGAAAGTATGTTTCTCATGTGCAACATCATCGAAAATAAACACTGAGTTTGGCAATGCTTCGCTCGATGGCATAACAGCTTCATTATCTCTGCAAAAGAAATATTTCACAATATCTATGGCTTGCAGTTCTCGTACCAGTCGCTGGTATTTCGGTTGCTGTAGCGATGATTACAGGTACACGTTCTCGAATTGACGACCATTCTCTTCTTCCAGTAGGCGGAGTATGACACATGTTTTCCCACAATTTGATGGTCCTGTGATGATGCACCTTATTGTATTCGGAAATAGGCTTCCATGTCGTGATTTGAGGGTTAGAGCTTCATCTTCAGTAGTAGTGTGTATGGGTAGAATAACATCTTGCTTGACAGTATGTATGATGCCACTAATATCTTGCAGTGCTAACTGCAGAGGTGATTGCAGTGTGTGTGGAACATGTGGTGCATGCAATGCTGATTGTACTACTTGCAGAGCTGATCGTGGAGCATGCGGTGCTAACTGTGGTGCGTGCAGTGCTAACTGTGGTGCGTGCAGTGCTAACTGTGGTGCATGCGGTGCTAACTGTGGTGCGTGCAGTGCTAACTGCGGTGCTGAATGCAGTTGCAGAGAACCAGTGCTACTAGTTTTATAATGTATCTTCAAAATATCACTCCAAATAAATTGAAATTTACAAAGTTTGCACTGAAATGCCATACTTGAAGGTTTCATCCTACATGTAGTTGCTTCATGTCATTGCACACTGTGCATAGATGTAAATGCTTTACTGCAGAAAGTCTACAATCATACTGAAATAAAAATGTNGGAAGTCTACAATCTTACTGAAATAAAAATGTATAGAAGGGGCCAATTTAAAAGTTTTTCGTTCAGTTCACCATGATGTTTCGAAGAGGTANGAAAGTCTACAATCATACTGAAATAAAAATGTATAGAAGGGGCCAATTTAAAAGTTTTTCGTTCAGTTCACCATGATGTCTCGAAGAGGTAAGACCATAGCTGGAAGTGGGATCGTCGATATGCTGATCAACAATCTACCATTCTAGCTGCACATTCCTGGATACAAGTTCTGCAGGCCGGGAAAGAAGATAGCTTAGGC
This sequence comes from Clitarchus hookeri, assembly GCA_002778355.1. Lineage (NCBI taxonomy): Eukaryota > Metazoa > Arthropoda > Insecta > Phasmatodea > Phasmatidae > Clitarchus > Clitarchus hookeri. Next base: position 93,881 of record NQII01005711.1, on the reverse strand, counting down.
TGGCACATGGCGATATGGGTATCAATGTGCTCGACGAGGCAGGCAAGCAACACAACATCGCTTACTCCCTGAACTGGGATCTACAGGCTCGGCACCAGGCAGACATTATACTTGCACAGAAGGTCAACGAGATAAGACAATCATCAGATACCGGGCTTGCAGAAAAAATTGCAGTGTAGGGCATTTCTAACATGATGGAGGCCAAAGTGAAAATGGGCACGAGTGCAAAGAGCAAGCAGAAAGCGCAAGTGAAACTAAAACTGGTGAAAAAGGATATAAAAGCATGCAAGACCAAGAAAACACCCACCGGCAGATTTTTTCCACTACTTTGGCCTGCAGTCGAGGTCCTCGGGGGCCTAATCGGAGCCACTAGCGGTATCTTCCGAGCCTTCAACACAGCATTGCATGAAAAGAAGCAGTTGATGGAGACCCAAAGGCACAATGCAAATATGGAAGCTACCACCATGGGTAAAAAAAATGGCCAATGCCTCTACCTAAGGCCATATACAGTGGGAGGAGGTGTGCAAAAGGATGCAGCAGGTAGATGCAATAATGAAATCTCTACCCAAATGGCCGCTCACAAACATGGATTTGGAACTGTTTGCATGCAAATCGAAGATACCTCCTTTACGTGGGATGTTCATGAGAGATGCTTTGCCCCCTAAATCTAAATGTGACGAATGCGATATAATCAACCTGGACACAACAGCCGAGCCCGGTGCACACTGGGTAACTTATGTCAAATGTGGAACATATGCAGATTACCGTGACACCCGAACTGCGGTGGTACCTAAACATTGCGAACTGACTTACAACTATGAGCTGGAGCAGACGCCGAACATGCAGAACTGTAAACATTTGTGTCTTCGCTTCCTGGTTCGTTCGTACAAGTAATTTTATAAAATAGCTAAATATCGACAGCAAACCATCAGTCATGTCAATAATGCTTAACTTGCCGAGTCGTAGCTCCGAGTTACGTGTGGTACACTTTGTGCCAGTCGATTTGGAGGAGGAATAGTGCATATGCTTTGTCAATTTTCAAACCTACGATGCGATACCAAACATCGATTAAAAAACTGCAAGTTGTACATCGTAAAAAGTGGTTATGTATCCCAGGAGGTGTCGCTGCCCATACGCTCTTATGAAATAGATGGCATTGCAAGGTACATTGAAGATTCGTTGTCTCCCGACACAGAATTTGAGTTACATGGGAATGCCAATACTTTGAAGAGTGTCATGAGATGCAGCGAAGATAATGACTTAACAAAAACAGTTACTATAGGAACGATGCTGGCGTTCGAGTCACACATCTACAAAGGTGGCAAAATTCACGAATCATCGCGACCTGTAAACATCTTGCCTGTTAGTGTGATATGAATAAACTTATATAGCTTATGGGTCATCGTATTTATACCCTCTGTGGCATTCCCGAAAGTATCTTGACGACTTTGTCTCGACAATTGCACGGGGCGAGTCGGTCGCGAAGTATTGGGCAGAAAGCATGCGTGTGTTGGGGAATATTTCACTGTAACATATCACACAACACACAAAAACAAAACAAAGCGTAAAACATGTACCTGATAACATGCATAATTGATAACACGCGTACTTGGTAACATGTACGGTCAAGGTCGTATTAACAGAACTAACGAATAGTATAACGCCCTTGAGAGTTCCTTTAACTTTTACCGAATGTATCAGATCCTTAGCACAGGATAAAGATGAGGTAGACCGTGTCTTCGTCCCCTTCGCATGTACCCAACCTTGATCTACCCCAAACCAACACAACGGCCAAAGTCACATGGTCACATGATGAACATGTTTGTTCATATCTTAATTTTCAAAACACGAGCATGTTTATATAAATAAAATATCTTTACCAATTTAAATTTAATCAAACTGCTTTACAAATTGTTTATAGAAGGTATGAAAACATCTCAGAGCACTTGTTTACATAACCAGTGTTCTAACCTCAAATCCTACGTCGTTTATGATAATCGTGTTGGCAGAAAAACAGTCCAATGTTGTGACACGGAGACTGCGCAACCAGTGAGATCACTCTGCCTCATATTCAATTTACAATTCCTCGTAACAGATACAATTCTGTATCAAAACAGTTTGGAACAGGTACAGAGAAGTTCTGTAACGACATATCTCTAGTTCACGTGGATGGTGAGTATGGCTCATCTCTACATTGCGGAAGGCGGTGGCAAACCACCACACAATCACAACCATACTGTTAAGTCGTCACGGGCGCACCACGTCTACGACTCCTCCCAAACTTCCAGCTGTCGACTATACACTATCATTAATATTATCGTCATCATCAGTATCGTCGATATCAACATCATCATAATCGTCATCAACACCAGCAACATAATCTTGAATATCGCACTTTTGTTTGTAACAATTCCACACAAGGCTGATGAAAGCATATTGCTACGTGCGGCCGCTTCGCCTTCGTTCCTTCACCTCCTCAGGATGACGTCACCGGTGCCTGAAGCAGGGGAGGTGGAGTCACCGCCTGGACCGCGATAACATGTCACTCCAATCTCTGGAAGAATAAATGAACTTGGTAGCCATTGCGCGGATTTCTGGCCGTCACTTCCCTCGTCGCACCTCGAGAAGCGAAGAAGCTCCTGGGCCAGGACATCTCAGTTATATAAGTCGCGGCGTGCCTAGTCTTGAATGGCCATGAGTGTCAAGCGCGTGCTAACGGGTGACGGTGCAGTGACCAGCGAGTTCAGTGCGTCTGCCTGGAGAGCAGAGACTGAGAATGACCAGTTGGACTGTAAGAAAGTGGCGCTTGATGCGTGAGTGGTTGATATTTGGAATTATGTCTTTCGCGATTTTGTTTAGTGCATGTGAGAAACATTTCGCTCGACTCTCTGTGACCACTGTAACACTGTGAGGCCGCGATATAAAACATTGCTCACTCCAGCGCTGAACTGTACTTACTGGCTCGTGGGTCCTTCCGGGCAAACCACTCTCATGTTCAGCCAGTCAGACACAACTCAAGCANAACAATCTCATGTTCAGCCACTGAGACACAAATCAAGCAGAAATGTGAAATATTGTAGTTTAGATTGCTGTCAGAAAGTTGGCAAATGTTGGATGTCTTAACTCATTACAGTTTAACATACACACACAGTGCCAGAATTATCAGAAAAATTGGATTTACGTTTTGCTAGAATTTTTTTTAGTGTTTCAAAAAATCGGTGTAAGAGAGTGTATTTTTAATTATAATTTAAGGGTATTGAGAAACATAATTTTGCAAGAAAAGCTTAGTCAAGTAGGACAGTCATACAAAATATTACGTTTGTATGTAAGAAAATATGTGTGACCTAACAATTTAAAAAAATATTTTAAATTATTTATTTATTTGTATTTATTTTGCTTACAAAAGTGATAAAGTTCGAGGCTGAAATGGGTGTGCGTAATATCAATTATGAAAAATATTTGTTAATAATATAACTAATTTTTCGTACATAACACCAGAGCAATTAAAGGAAATGTCTTGCTTAATGAAAAGTGAAGGGTGAAGGGGGGATGCAAATCGTGCTTTCCGAAGCATCCAGAAATAAAATACCCTTCCTTAAATTTTAATTAAATATATGTTGTTGAAAAGTGAATTTTTTAAGATATAATAAAGCTAAAGCTAGTAAAATATTTTATAATGCTACAAAATGTAAACATTCTTCTTTCATATGCAACGTAAATCGTAATTTTCTGAGAATCCTGGCGCTTGTAATGAACTCTACATGTCATACAGTGAGGTGCGGTACTACAAAGGAAGTCTCTCTACTTCTATCTCAAGTGCTACGACTCGGCAGTATACAGACTGTACAAGGAATGTGGAGTACACACGTTTCCAAGCAAAGTGGCTCACATCTAGCGGCGCAAACATGCCTACTTGTACAGAGGGTATAAACTGCCTTCACTGATATTACTGGCCTCTGTCAATTAAAATGTATAGTCTATTGGTGGTTTCTTCACACTTTTTGAATCAAACCTTTGAAAACACACCCTATGTATTAGGCCGTATTTAATTGCTTCCTAAATATGTTATATATCACAAGCGTTTTACACTTAATGTTGGCCTAAAAATACATTTTTTTGGTTAAATTTAAATTTACTTACATTTTCTCTATAAATTCTAATATTTATTTTATAACTAATATCAATAAAGACAGAGAGAAAATAGGTATGATGGTAATGCCTAATAATAAATAGTTCTTATGTATAAATATCATTACACTGAGTGCGCACTATTCGGGTGCGTTCCCCCTCTGGCGTAATTTTCTAAGCTTTGTTCTGTATGAGGCGGAGTAATATCCTAAACGCAGATACTTAGCAGGGCTTCAGAAAAGTTGGAAGTAAGCGTGAATGGGGTATATTGTTTATTAAAACGTAGGTTTTTTATCTGACACTGTACATGTTTTTCCAATGAACTATAACTTATTCCAATAAATATAGTTCAGTTCCACTGTGTAAAATCTAGAAAATACTTCAAAAAGAATTTTTTTATCAAGGCAGGATATGGTATGTCCGTACACACATTTTCGAAGGAAATAGTTATCCTGGTAAAACGACAGTGTGAATAATTTTGAAAAACACGGAAATGCTGAGGCGGATAAGTATAATAATAATAATTAACTGATGTGAACTAACAATAAGCTATAAATATAAAAAAATCTCGATATTAAACGAGTAAATATAAGTGACAAAACTAGCGGTTCGTCTACTATCTCAGCCGGCTAATCCTTATTTAAAGTCGAGGGGGAAAAAGTATTATAAACATGCATATATGTAATAATACTTCAACATAATCTGTAAATATTTTTTGCCATTTCCCGATAAGATGCGATTTTTTATGTTTACCGAGCTGCATATGTACCTGCTTATGAAACGTGTAATTTTTTCTTATGCTCTGAGGAATACTGACGTAAATATACGCAGTACAGAGCCTATTAGTTCCATTTTCATTTGGGTAAACAATGTCGCATACATTCAAATGTGATCTTAATAATCTCTAAATATTCGCAACATAAACCATCAGTTCGAGCAATTAACTACAGCCTCAAACATTCCTATTACTTGGCCAAATATATATGCAAACAAAAACAACGTTCACGTTTTACAGGAACATTCAATCTGAGTGAACGAGTGAGTGAAGAGATTTGGGTGGCTCTTAACAACGAGGTCTTGAGAGCCAAAACATTCCATTTAATTGTCACCTTATAACCATATATAACGGCCATTTTCGTAGAAATTGTTCTGTGCTCTTGAAGCATTGAAAACGCGAATATTACGCATAACATCTAGGCCATACATAGACAAAGAAGGATGCACTACCATATTTGAACTAAAAACTGATTGTTATAATATTCAAAGAGAGGAACTGCATACTTGTATGGTGTTTGTTTGTGCGAGGCATGGCAAGTGAATATTTATTTATATGATTTATTATGGAACGATTATGTTTGTTGTTGGGAAGTTTGTACGACTGAAGAACTCCGACTTCGTGGTATCTTCGCTAGCC